>CM022297.1:465824127-465891667 GCA_011799875.1 Thinopyrum elongatum
ACGACGGAGAGGGGGAGGCGCGACGAGGTCCGGTGAGGGAGAGGACGAGGAGGACGGGGCGGCGGCGTCGGGCACGGGGTCGAGGTCGAGCGACGGGACGAGGAGGCCCGGCGGAAGGGCGGCACTGGCAAGGTGGCGTCGAGGCGCAGCGGCGATGGAGAGCGGGGCGGCGCGGTCGCCGGGGTCGCCGGCCCGATCCAGATGGGATCGGGTGGAGGGAGTGGAGACCGAGGGGGTGGGGGAATGGGGTGTCGGTGGGCTAGGGTTACGGGGAGCGAGGGGATAAGGGGATGGGGTGGGCCGGCCAGGGGGGAATGGGCCGGCCTGGTTGGTGGCCTGGTGGCCAGCTGGGCCACGGCCCAGTTGGTCCGGGGGGGGGGGGGCTTTTCCTTTTTCTTTTCTCCTTTTATTTATCCATACCCCTGTTTTGTAAATAGTTAGGGCTCAAATTGAATTTTGTAAAACATGTGACCTGGTCCATAAATACCAGTGCTTTATTCCCTAACACCTAAAATTAGTTTGGGCAAAACATCATTTCATACTTAAATTAGATTTAATAAATGGTTATTAAATATTGTTTTTAGTCGCTGTTTGAGTCACTTACCCAACTCCAATGATGTTGGTTTCAATTTTAGAATTGTCTCTGATTTATTTGCTATTTAATGAACAATTTAGTTTCTATGTTGGACAACTTTTATTTTCCACTTTCATTTAAATTTGAATTTGAGGTTAGGAGTTGAAATGCAATATGATGTTAATGATGATCATGCACTGATAATCATGCTGACTTGGCATTATCAAAATGGGATTACTGTGGCTAACCACCGGGGGTGTTACATGTTCCTAGAGAAAACTAAGTTGAAAGATGATATTAGCAATGATGCGGACTGGGTCTGTGATCTGAGGATTATCCTCATTGCTGCACAGAAGAATTACGTCCTTGATGCACCGCTAGGTGACAGACCTATTGCAGGAGCAGATGCAGACGTTATGAACGTTTGGCAAAGCTCGATATGATGACTACTTAATAGTTTAGTGCGCCATGCTTTATGGCTTAGAACCGGGACTTCAAAAACATTTTGAATGCCACGGAGCATGTGAGATGTTCCAAGAGCTGAAATTGGTATTTCAGACTCATGCCCGTGTCGAGAGGTATTAGACCTCTGACAAGTACTTTGCCTACAAGATGGAGGAGAATAGCTCAACCAGTGAGCATATGCTCAGAATGTCTCGGTACTACAATCGCTTGAATCAAGTGGGAGTTAATCTTCCAGATAAGATAGTGATTGACAAAGTTCTCTAGTCACTATCACCAAGCTACTAGAACTTCGTGATGAACTGTAATATGCAAGGGATGACAAAAATGATTTCCAAGCTCTTCGCGATGCTGAAATCAGCGAAGGTAGAAATCAAGAAAGAGCATCAAATGTTGATGGTTAACAAGACCACTAGTTTCAAGAAAAAGGGCAAAAAAGGGAACTTCAAGAAGAACAGCAAACAAGTTGCCACTCCCATGAAGAAACCCAAAAGCTAGACCCAAGCCTGAAACTGAGTGCTTCTACTGCAAAGGAAATGGTCACTGGAAGCGGAACTGCCCCAAATACTTGGCGGATAAGAAGGATGGCAAAGTGAACAAAGGTATATTTGATATACATATTATTGATGTGTACTTTACTAGTGTTCATAGTAGCCCTTGGGTATTTGATATCGGTTCAGTTGCTAAGATTAGTAACTCGAAACAGGAGTTGCAAAATGAACAGAGACTAGTTAAGGGCGAGGTGATGATGTGTGTTGGAAGTGATTCCAAGGTTGATAAGATCACCATCGCACACTCCCTCTACCATCGGGATTAGTGTTGGACCTAAATAAATGTTATTTGATGTTTTCGTTAAGCATTAATATGATTGGATCATGTTTATTGCGATATGGTTATTCATTTAAGTCAGAGAATAATTGTTGTTCTCTTTACATGAATAAAACCTTCTATGGTCATACACCCAATGTAAATGGTTTATCGAATCTCGATCATAGTGATACACATATTCATAATATTGATGCCAAAAGATGCAAAGTTGATAATGATAGTGCAACATATTTGTGGCACTGCCGTTTAGGTCATATTGGTGTAAAGCGCATGAAGAAACTCCATGCAGATGGACTTTTGGAATCACTTGATTATGAATCATTTGATAATTGCAAACCATGCCTCATGGGCAAGATGACTAAAACTCCGTTCTTTGGAACAATGGAGCGAGCTGATGACTTATTGGAAATAATACATACCGATGTATGCGGTCTAATGAGTGTTGAAGCACGCGGCGGGTATCATTATTTTCTGACCTTCACAGATGATTTGAGTAGATATGGGTATATCTACTTAATGAAACACAAGTCTGAAACATTTGAAAAGTTCAAAGAATTTCAGAGTGAAGTGGAGAATCATCGTAACAAGAAAATAAAGTTTCTACAATCTGATCGTGAAGGCGAAGATTTGAGTTACGAGTTTGGCCTTCATTTAAAACAATGTGGAATAGTTTCACAACTCACGCCACCTGGAACACCACATCGTAATGGTGTGTCCAAACGTCGTAACTGTACTTTATTAGATATGGTGCGATCTATGATGTCTCTTACCGATTTACCACTATCGTTTTGGGGTTATGCATTAGAGACAGCTGCATTCACGTTAAATAGGGCATCATCTAAATTCGTTGAGATGACACCGTATGAACTATGGTTTGGCAAGAAACCTAAGCTGTCATTTCTTAAAAGTTTGGGGATGTGATGCTTATGTCAAAAGGCTTCAGCCTGATAAGCTCGAACCCAAAGCGGAGAAGTGCGTCTTCATAAGATACCCTAAGGAAACAATTGGGTACACCTTCTACCACAGATCCGAAGGCAAGATCTTTGTTGCCAAGAATGGAACCTTTCTAGAGAAGGATTTTCTCTCGAAAGAAGTGAGTGGGAGGAAAGTAGAACTTGATGAGGTAATTGTACCTTCTCTCAATTTGGAAAGTAGCACATCAGAGAAATCCATTCCCGTGATGCCTACACCAACTGGAGAGGAAGTTAATGATGATGATCATGAAACTTCAGATCAAGTTACTACTGGACCTCGTAGGTCGAACAGAGCACGTTCCGCACCAGAGTGGTACGTTAATCTTGTTCTGGAAGTCGTGTTACTAGACTATGGCGAATCTACGAACAATGAAGAAGCTATGATGAGCCCAGATTCCGACAGATGGCTTGAGGCCATGAAATCTGAGATAGGATCCATGTATGAGAACAAAGTATGGACTTTGGTGGATTTGCCCGATGATCGGCAAGCCATTAAGAATAAATGGATCTTCAAGAGGAATACAGACGCTGATGGTAGTGTTACTATCTACAAAGCTCGAATTGTCGCAAAAAGTTTTTCGACAAGTTCAAGGTGTTGACTATGATGAGATTTTCTCACTCGTATCGATGCTTAAGTCTGTCCGAATTATGTTAGCAATTGCCGCATTTTATGAAATCTGGAAAATGGATGTCAAACTGCATTCCTTAATGGATTTATTAAAGAAGAGTTGTATATGATGCAACTAGAAGGTTTTGTCGATCCTAAAGGTGCTAACAAAGTGTGCAAGCTCCAGCAATCCATCTATGGACTGGTGCAAGCATCTCGGAGTTGGAATATACGCTTTGATGAGTTGATCAAAGCATATAGTTTTATACAGACTTTCGGAGAAGCTTGTATTTACAAGAAAGTGAGTGGGAGCTCTACAGCATTTCTAATATTATATGTGGATGACATATTGTTGATTGGAAATGATGTAGAATTTCTGGATAGCATAAAAGGATACTTGAATAAAAGTTTTTCAATGAAAAACCTCGGTGAAGCTGCTTATATATTGGGCATCAAGATCTATAGAGGTTGATCAAGACGCTTAATAGGACTTTCACAAAGCACATACCTTGATAAATTTTTGAAGAAGTTCAAAATGGATCAGTCAAAGAAAGGGTTCTTGCCTGTGTTACAAGGTGTGAAGTTGAGTAAGACTCAAAGCCCGACCACGGCAGAAGATAGAGAGAGAATGAAAGTCATTCCCTATGCCTCAGCCATAGGTTCTATAAAGTATGCCATGCTGTAAACCAGACCTATTGTGTACCTTACCATGAGTTTGGCAAGGGGATACAATAGTGATCCAGGAGTAGATCACTAGACAATGGTCAAAATTATCCTTAGTAACCTAAGAGGACTAAGGAAATGTTTCTTGATTATGGAGGTGATAAAGAGTTCATCGTAAAGAGTTACGTCGATGCAAGCTTTGACACTGATCTAGATGACTCTAAGTCTCAATCTAGATACGTATTGAACGTGGGAGAAATTAGCTAGAGTAGCTCCATGCAGAGCATTGTAGACATAGAAATTTGCAAAATACATACGGATCTGAATGTGGCAGACCCGTTGACTAAACTTCTCTCACAAGCAAAACATGATCACACCTTAGTACTCTTTGGGTGTTAATCACATAGCGATGTGAACTAGATTATTGACTCTAGTAAACCTTTTGGGTGTTGGTCACATGGCAATGTGAACTATGGGTGTTAATCACATAAAGTTGTGAACTATTGGTGTTAAATCACATGGCGATGTGAACTAGATTATTGACTCTAGTGCAAGTGGGAGACTGAAGGAAATATGCCCTAGAGGCACTAATAAAGTTGTTATTTTATATTTCCTTATATCATGATAAATGTTTATTATTCATGCTATAATTGTATTAACCGGAAACTTGATACATGTGTGGATACATAGACAAAACACTGTGTCCCTAGTAAGCCTCTACTAGACTAGCTCGTTAATCACAGATGGTTAAGTTTCCTAACCATAGACATGTGTTTTCATTTGATGAACGGGATCACATCATTAGGAGAATGATGTGATGGACAAGACCCATCCGTTAGCTAAGTGTTATGATCGTTCAGTTTTATTGCTATTGCTTTCTTCATGTCAAATACATATTCCTTCGACTATGAGATTATGCAACTCCCGGATACTGGAGGAATGCCTTGTGTGCTATCAAATGTCACAACATAACTGGGTGATTATAAAGATGCTCTATAGGTATCTCCGAAGGTGTTTGTTGGGTTGGCATAAATCTAGATTAAGATTTGTCACTCCGAGTATCAGAGAGGTATCTCTGGGCCCTCTCGGTAATGCACATCATAAGAAGCCTTGCAAGCAAAGTGACTAATGAGTTAGTTGCAGGATGATGTATTACAGAATGAGTAAAGAGACTTGCCGATAACGAGATTGAACTAGGTATGAAGATACCAACGATCGAATATCGGGCAAGTAACATACCGATGGACAAAGGGAATTACGTATGTTGTCATAACGGTTCGACCGATAAAGATCTTCGTAGAATATGTAGGATCCAATATGAGCATCCAGGTTCCGATATTGGTTATTTACCGGAGAGGTGTCTCGGTCATGTCTACATAGTTCTCGAACCCGTAGGGTCCGCACGCTTAACGTTTGATGACGATTTTGTATTATATGAGTTATGTGATTTGGTGACTGAATGTTGTTCGGAGTCCCGGATGAGATCACGGACATGACGAGGAGTCTCAAAATGGTCGAGAGGTAAATATTGGTATATAGGACGATAGTATTCGGACACCGGAAGTGTTCCGGAGGGTACCGGGTACATATCGGGTCACCGGAAGGGGTTCCGGGCACCCCCGGCAAAAGATATGGGCCTAATGGGCCAAGAGGGGAAACACAGCAGCCAGCAGGGGCTGCTGCGCCCCCCATATGGGCCGAACCAGAGGAGAAGGAAAGAGGGGAAGGGAGAAGGAAGGGGAGGGATTCGGCCTCCCCCTTCCTTCCCCCCTCCCTCCTCCTTCCTTCCCCCTCCGGAACTTATGGAAGGGGGGAAGGCCGAATTGGGGAGGCGCCCAAGTAGGATTCCTCCTACTTGGGGTACCCCCTTGCTGCTCCCCTCCCTCTCCCACCTATATATACATGGGGAGGGGGCGCCTAGAACACACAACAACATCTGTTAGCCGTGTGCGGTGCCCCCCTCCACAGATTACACCCTCGGTCATATTCTCGCGGTGATTAGGCGAAGCCCTGCGCGGATCACTTCACCATCACCATCACCATGCCATCATGCTGACGGAACTCATCTACTTCCTTAACACTTTGCTGGATCAAGAGTTCGAGGGACATCATCGAGCTGAACGTGTGCAGAACTCGGAGGTGCCGTATGTTCGGTGCTTGATCGGGTAGAACGAGAGGAAGTTCGACTACATCAACCGCGTTGTCAAACGCTTCCGCTTTCGGTCTACGAGGGTACGTAGACACACTCTCCCCCTCTCGTTGCTATGCATCTCCTAGATAGATCTTGCGTGAGCGTAGGATTTTTTTTGAAATTGCATGCTACGTTTCCCAACAAATCCCATCTTTTTATCCTTGATGGCAACAATACAATACGTGCCTCGCTACCCCTACTATGTCGCTGGGTGAGGACACCGCAAGATTGAACCCAAAACTAAGCACCTCTCCCATTGCAAGAAAAACCAATCTAGTTGGCCAAACCAAACCGATAATTCGAAGAGAAATACAAAGATATTTGATCATGCATAAAAGAGTTCAGAGAAGACTCAAATAATATTCATAGATAATCTGATCATAAATCCACAATTAATTGGATCTCGACAAACACACTGTAAAAGAATATTACATTGGATAGAACTCCAAGAACATCGAGGAGAACATTGTATTGAAGATCAAAGAGAGAGAAGAAGCCATCTAGCTACTAGCTATGGACCCGTAGGTCTGTGATAAACTACTCACGCTTCATCGGAAGGGCAGCAATGTTGATGTAGAGGCCCTCCATGATTGAATCCTCCTTCGACAGGGTGCCAGAAAAGGCCCCAAGATGGGATCTCATGGGAACAGAGGCTTGCGGCGGCAGAAAAGTATTTTTTGTGGATTCTTCTTATGTTGGGGGAATATTTTGGAATTTATAGTGCAAAGATTAGGGTTGGAGGACTCCCGAGGGGCTCACAAGCCCTCAGGGTGCCCCTCTAGGGCGCGCTTAGCAGGCTTGTGGCCTCCTCGGGAACCTTCTGGCTCCCTCTCCAAGTCCTCTAGATGTCTTCTGGTCCAAGAAAAATCCTCGCGAAAATTTTATTCCGTTTGAACTCCGTTTGGTATTCCTTTTCTGTAAAACTCAAAAACAAGGGAAAAAAATAGAAACTGGCACTAGGCTCTAGGTTAATATGTTAGTCCCAAAAATAATATAAAATAGCATATTAATGCATATAAAACATCCAAAACAGATAATATAATAGCATGGAACAATAAAAAATTATAGATACGTTGGAGACGTATCAGTGAGCTGCGTTGAGATTTCCTCGAAGAGGAGAGGATGATGCAGTGCAGTAGAGATAAGTATTTCCCTCAGTTAAGAACCAAGGTTATCAATCCAGTAGGAGAACCACGCAACACGTCGTTAGCAAACCTACACATAAAATAACAAATACTTGCACCCAACGCAAACAAGGGGTTGTCAATCCCTTGGCGGTTAATTGCAAGGATCAAATCTTGTAGTGATAGATAAAATAAATAAAAACACAAAATAAAAATACAGTAAATAAATAGCAGCAATGTAATTTGGATTTTAGTATATGATAAAAATAGACCCGGGGGCCATAGTTTTCGATAGAGGATTGTCTCTTGAAAATAGCATACGGTGGGTAAACAAATGACTGTTGGGCAATTGGTAGAAAAGAAAATAATCATGACGATATCCAAGGTAATGATCATGTATATATGCATCACATCCGAGACAAGTAGACCGACTCCTGCCTGCATCTACTACTATTACTGCACACATCGACCGCTATCCAGCATGCATCTAGAGTATTAAGTTCATAAAGAACAGAGTAACACATTAAGCAAGATGACATGATGCAGAAAAAGTAAACTCACATATGAATAAACCTCATCGTTTTACCTTTAATGGCAACAATACAAATACGTGTCTTGTCCCTTTCTGTCACTCGGATATTAGATCACCGCAAGATTGAACGCATCACAAAGCACCTCTCCCATTGCAAGAAAAAACAATCTAGTTGGCCAAACCAAATCAATAGATCGGAGAGAAATAGAAAGCTATAATAATCATGCATAAAAGAGTTCAGAGAAGACTCAAATAATATTCATGGATAAAAGAGTTCATCGGATCCCAACAAACACACCGCAAAAAGGATTACATCGAATAGATCTCCAAGAACATCAAGGAGAACATTGTATTGAAGATCAAAATGAGTGAATAAGCCATCTAGCTACTATCTATGGACCCATAGGTCTGTGGTAAACTACTCACACATCATCAGAGAGGCAGCAAGGTTGATGTAGAGGACCTCCGTGATCGATCCCCCCTCCGATAGAGTATCGGAAAAGGCCTCCAGATGGGATCTCGCAAGAACAGAGGCTTGCGGCGGTAACAGAGTATCGTAAGCAAAACCTTGCACCCAACGCAAACAAGGGGTTGTCAATCCCTTGGTGGTTAATTGCAAGGATCAAATCTCGAACTGATAGATTAAATAAATAAAAACACAAAATAAAATAAAGGTAAATAAATTGCAGCGAGGTATTTTTGGATTTTAATATATGATAAGAATAGACCCGGGGGCCATAGTTTTCACTAGAGGCTTCTCTCTTGAACATAACATACGGTGGGTGAACAAATTACTGTTGGCAATTGATAGAAAAGCGAATAATCTTGACGATATCCAATGCAATGATCATGTATATAGGCATCACACGTCCAAGACAAGTAGACCGATTCCTGCCTACATCTACTACTATTACTCCACACATCGACCGCTATCCAGCATGCATCTAGAGTGTTAAGTTCATAACGAACGGAGTAACCCCTTAAGCAAGATGACATGATGTAGAAAAAGTAAACTCAAGCAATATGAATAAACCCCATCGTTTTATCCTTAATGGCAACAATACAAATATGTGTCTTGACCCTTTCTATATCTGGGATATAGAGCATCGCAAGATTGAACCCATCACAAAGCACCTCTCCCATTGCAAGATAAATCAATCTAGTTGGCGAAACCAAATGGATAGATCGGAGAGAAATACAAAGCTATAACAATCATGCATAAAAGAGTTCAGAGTAGGCTCAAATAATATTCATGGATAATCTGATCATAAACTCACAATTCATCGGATCCCAAAACACACCGCAGAAGAAGATTACATCAAATAGATCTCCAAGAACATCGAGGAGAACATTGTATTGAAGATCAAAGAGAGAGAAGAAGCCATCTAGCTACTGGCTACAGACCCGTAGGTCTGTGGTAAACTACTCACATAATCGGAGAGGCAGGAAGGTTGATGTAGGGGCCCTCCGTGATCGATTCCCCCTCCGGCAGAGTACTGGAAAAGGCCTCCAGATGGGATCTCGCAAGAGGCTTGTGGCAGCGGAAAAGTATTTTTGGGTGGCTCTCTGTTGGTTTCCCTATTTTAGAGAAATACAGAATCGGAGTTAGGTCAAACAGAGGAACGAGGGCCCCACAAGCCACCAGGGTGCGCCTGCCCCCCGGGGCACACCCTGGTACCCTCGTGGGCCACTCCTTCACCTTCTAGTATCCTCCCGAAGCTTGTAGTGTCTCTTATGTCCATAAAAAAAATCGTCAAAAAGTTTTGTGGCATTTGGACTTCGTTTGGTATTGAATTCCTGGAAAACCAAGAACAAGCAAAAAACAGGAGCTGGTACTTGGCACTAAGTTAATAGGTTAGTAAAAAAATGATATAATATTGCATATAAAACATCCAAGATTGATACTATAATAGCATGGAACATTAAAAAATTATAGATGCGTTGGAGACGTATCACACACCGCAAAAGAAGATTACATCGAATAGATCTCCAAGAACATCGAGGAGAACATTGTATTGAAGATGAAAGAGAGAGAAGAATCCATCTAGCTACTATCTATGGACCCATGGGTCTGTGGTAAACTACTCACACATCATCGGAAGGGCATCAAGGTTGATGTACAATCCCTCCGTGATCGATTCCCCCTCCGGCAGAGTGATACGTCTCCAACGTATCTATAATTTTTTATTGTTCCATGTTGTTATATTATCCATCTTGGATGTTTTATATTCATTTAATTACTAGCAACTTTATATCATTTTTTGGGACTAACCTATTGACATAGTGCCCAGTGCCAGTTGCTGTTTTTTGCTTGTTTTTTACTTTGTAGAATATCAATACCAAACGAAGTTCAAATGCCACGAAACTTTTTGGAGATTTTTTTCTGGTAATAAGAGACCCTGGGAGCTAAAGGAGCACATGGGAGGAGGCCCGTGGGGCCCACTAGACACCACGCCATGCCAGGGGGTAGTGGAGCCCACGGGCACCCTTTTGACCTACCTGCGCCTCTATAAATACTCTAAAATCCCAAAAACCCTAGGGGAGTCGACGGAATACTTTTCCAGAACCACGAGATCCAATCTAGAGGCCTTTTTCGGCAATCTGTCGGAGGGGGCAACAATGACGGAGGGGTTCTTCATCATCCTTGTTGCCCCTCCGATGATGCGTGAGTAGTTTACCATAGACCTACGAGTCCGTGGTTAGTAGCTAGATGGCATCTTCTCTCTTTTTGATCTTCAATATAATGTTCTCCTCGATGTTCTTGGAGATCTATTTGATGTAATGACTTTTTGCGGTGTGTTTGTTGGGATATGATGAAATGTGAGTTTATGATCAGTTCTATCCATGAATATTATTTGAGTCTTTGTTGAACTCTTTTATGCATGATTGTTATAGCCTCGTATTTCTTCTCCGATTTATTGGTTTGTTTTGGCAAACTAGATTGATTTATCTTGCCATGGGAAGAGGTGCTTTGTGATGGGTTCGATCTTGCGGTGCTCAATCTCAGTGACAGAAAGAGACATGACACGCATGTATCATTGCTATTAAGGGTAACGAGATGGGGTTTATTCATACATGAGTTTATCTTGTCTACATCATGTCATCGTTCTTATTGCATTACTCCATTTTTCCATGAACTTAATACAGTAGATGCATGCTAGATAGCGGTCGATGTGTGGAGTAATAGTAGTAGATGCAGAATCGTTTTGGTCTACTAATCTTGGACGTGATGCCTATATACATGATCATTGCCTTGGATATCGTCATGATTATTCGCTTTTCTATCAATCGCCCAATAATAATTTGTTTACCCACCGTATACTATTTTCTTGCGAGAAGCCTCTAGTGAAAACTATGGCCCCGGGGTCTATTTCCTATCATATTAAATCCAAAATATCTTGCTGAAAATTTTCTTTGTTTATTTTATTTTGGGGTTTTGCTAGATCTATTTATCAAAACCTATACAATTTAATCTATCTCAATACCGTTGAGGGATTAACAACCCCTCTTACACGTTGGGTTGCAAGTTTTTGTTGCTTGTGTGCAGGTGTTGTTTACGTAGTGTTGCTTGGTTCTCCTACTGGATTGAAAACCTTGTTTTCATTACTGAGTGAAATACTTACCTTTGCTATGCTACATCATCCTCTCCTCTTCGGGCAATTACCAACGCAGATTACAAGCAATCTGGAAGAATTTCTGGCGTCGTTGTCGGGGAGACATCATCAACATCTATCAAGTACCTACGCATAAACTCTCATCTCCTTGCAATTTACTTTATTTGCCTTTTGCCTCTCATTTTCTTCTCCCCCACTTCTAAAAATTTTTATCAAAAAAACACAAAAAATGTTTTACTTTCTTGCATTGCTTGTTTGTTTGGCATAATTGTGTGTTTATTGAAAATCAGAAAACAAAAAGCTTATGGATCCTCATCCACTTGCTAATCTTTTTAAAAGATCCAATTATGATGAACCAATTGCTAGTGAGTTGAGTGCACTAGATTATCTTTATGAAGTTTTGCTTGAAATTCGTGAATCTGGAAATTGTGATGAAGTGCTAAAAGAAGAAATTTATAAAGTCGTTCACAATATCTCCTTGAATGAGAAGCATGATTGCAATGTGGTTATTATAAATTCTAGTAATGTCAATTGTGTTAATAATATGCAAAACCCCAAGCTTGGGGATGCTAATTTTGCTATGTCCACTACTTATTGCAATGATCATGATTGGGGTGATTCTTCTTATGATCTTGAAAATTTATTTAAGTCTCGTGATGAATATGATAATGATAATAGTGTTTGCAATAATATTGAAAGTGGGTTTGGAAGAGTTCCAACTTTAGATAATAGTGATCCCACTACTTTGGAGAATGATCAATTCTATGATTTTTTTGATAAAAGTGGGCTTGGAGAGGTCATGACTTTATTTGATGATAATCCCACTATTTTGGAAGAGTGTCAACTTTGCATGCATGTGGATCATGTAGAGAATATGTTATGTGATAGCTATATTATTGAATTTCAATATGATCCCACATGTGATTATTATGAGAGAGGGAAATATGGTTGTAGAAATTTTTACGTTACTAAATTACCTCTCTTCATGTTGAGATTGTCAATGTTTTATTCTCCTTCCTTGCATATGCTAGTTTTTGCTTGTTTCAATAATTTGTTTGCTTATAAAATGCCTATGCATAGGAAGTATGTTAGACTTAAATTTGATTTTCACATACTATTTGATGCTCTTTTTGTGCTTCGATTCTTGTCTTTCATGCGAGCCTCATTAAAATTATCAATGCCTAGCTAAAAGGCTTTAAAGAAAAACACTTGTTGGGAGACAACCCAATATTTTTCTTTTCTGTTTTTATGTAATTACACAATGATGCTTCTTTTATGATTGTGCTTTTTATGTTTTAATTAGTGTTTGTGCCAAGTAAAGCCTTTAGGATGGCATGGGTGATAGCTGACTTGATCCTGTTGGAAAACAGAAACTTTTACATCTAGTAGCAGAATTTTCAAAAATCACTGAAGCAATGAAAAATTCTGAATTTTTTACACATGATTTATATACAAATTGCCTACGTTTTCCTAGTGTTTCAGAATTTTTGGAGTTACAGAAGTATGATTAAAGTACGTATTACTACAGACTGTTCTGTTTTTGACAGATTCTGTTTTCATTGCATTGTGTGCTTATTTTCATGAATCTATGGATTGTATCGGGGGGGTATAAGCCATGGTAAAGTTAGAATACAGTAGGTATAATGCAATAATTAAATATTAATGAGTTTGCAACAGTACTTAAAGTGGTGATTTGCTTTATTATACTAACGGATCTCATGAAGGTTTTGTTAAGTTTTGTGTGATTGAAGTTTTCAAGTTTTGGGTGAGATCACGATGGATGAAGGAATAAGGAGTGAAAAGAGCATAAGCTTGGGTATGCCCATGGAACACCAAGGTAATATTCAAGGAGTACCAAGCAACTAAGCTTGGGGATGCCCCGGAAGGCATCCCCTCTTTCTTCTAACGACCATCGATAATTTTACTTGGAGCTATATTTTTATTCGTCACATATCATGAGTTTTGCTTGGAGCGTCTTGTATTATATGAGTCTTTGCTTGTTTTGCTTTTTAGTTTGTCACAATCAGCCTTGCTAGACAGACCTATTTGAGAGAGGCATAATTATGCTATGATTTGTTAGAATTGCTCTATGTGCTTCACTTATATATTTTTTGAGCTAGGGAATTGCTCTAGTACTTCACTTATATATTTTTGATCACGGTGGTGGTTTGATTTTTGAAGAATGCTCTCATGCTTCACTTAGATTATTTTGAGAGTTAGTAAAAATTTAAAGAAATATGCTCTCATGCTTCACTTATATTATTTTGAGAGTTGAAAAAGGAAATTATTTTGAAGAAATTTATGCTCTCGTGCTTCACTTAAATTTGTTTGAGAGCTTGTTAGTAGCAATGATAATATATGATTTTAGTCCGAAAGTGATAGATATTCAAGAGGGATATAATAAAAACGTTCATGAACACTACTGCAGGATGCTGCTAACGCGACACTATGATCAGAGACCCTTTGACGAAACTATGTGCGATGCATTAATGGAAAACGGTGATGTAAAATAACCGTCAAAAAAGATGCAAAACATTTGCGATGAAGGATACATCAAACACGGTTCAGATTTTAGTTGCGTGTGCGATGAGGGGCATACGGTTCAATTCAATGAATTGTTTGCGATGAGGCAGAACAAAAGAAACGAGCAGCCAGATGAAGGCATGTGCGATATACGGCATACAGTTCACTCGGATAAACTGTTTGTGATGAGGCGAAACAACAGAAACGGGCAGCCAGATGAAGGTGTGTGCGATATACGACATACAGTTCACTCAGATGAACTATTTGCGTTGAGCCAAGAGAACAGAAATGGTTCAACTTAACAAATGTGTGTGATACGCGGCAAACAGGTCTGTAATTGAAAATGTGTGGGAAGACCGATAACAACACAGACGATTCCTGTTAAGAAGCCGTGTGTGTTGTGAGCAAACGATTGCTGGTATACAATTATTAGTGATTGATGAAATCATCACCGACGGGTTCCATTGTTTAGTCCGTGTGCGATGTGATTTGCTCTGTCTATAGAGCATCAACATATATACTTAAAAAGACAGCATTGCAAAACCAAATTAAGCATACAATTACACAAGTGACTACACACATAACATTTCCACACACCAAAGTAAGCAATTACATGCATACTAAACTAGGAGAAACGAGGATCTAATCATCTACTTATTGTTGCGACGACGCTTGCCATTGCTCTGCTTCCGGCTGGATCCCTGGCCGTTTTGGGGAAGGAGGCACTTCCTCATGTCAATGATCCGCCTGTACATCTCGTAGCTCGTGTAGGCCTCCTTGGCCGCATACACGACATGAGCTTTGTCGAGTTTCTCCATCCAGGTCAAGTGCCAGGCATGCTTGTCCTTGTTGCAGGAATCCTTCATGTCTCTGTAGTAGGGGTCGATGATGGCCTCGGTGAGGTGAACCAGTGTGTCCTTCTCATGCTCATTGCTGCCCCAGATCTTGTATTGGCCCTGGATGTCGACAAGATTCTTGCAGGCGATGCCCGAATTCTTGAGCACCTTTACATCATTGGTGATGTCCACCGTAGCGAACATGTAGTGGGGGCTGTTGACAAACCTGGTGAAACACTTGCAAGGCCTTGTGGCCAGTCAGTAGTGGTAGACGAGGACGTGGTTGCGCATGCACATCTGGGCGACGGCGACCTTGGGACGAGATCCGGCACAAGCACGGGTGTACTCGAGGTCGAACCCGACCACCTTGTACTTCTCCTCGGTAAGCAACAGCTCCATGATGTGGATGGAGTGCTCCACCCAGACCGGGTTGTTGGTGTACACCACCGAGAGCTCCATGAACCTTCTGTGGGTGTCCACCACAGCATGCATGGTGAACTGCAGCTCGTCGTCAGCAGCCGCTCGGAGCGCCATTGGAGCCGCGTAGGATACCCTCTAAGAATTTGTCGTGGTGGGTGTGCTTCTTGCAATGGTGGCGCGCGATCGAAAGGTTGAAGAGACACAAGGGTTAAATGGCCGCTGTAATAAATGGGGGCCGGCTGGCCTGTAATCGTCACGTCTTGTCACCGTGTTCATAGCGGAGGATTCCAGTGCACGCTTGACAACACCGCACTGCACGTGTTTCGTTTGACCACGCATGGGCTCGAAGAGGCGCCAAATGTATCGTTGGTGAGCCTATTCCCGCGCTACCGCGCAAGCTTCCCGCCCGGCTAGTTTGGCCATGCGTCGGCTAGAAGAGGGACAAATCATGGGCATTTATTGGCAAAAAGCTTTGTAAAAATGAAGTGTGTGGAATGACTTCGGTCATAAGTTTACCCGTGGGTGATGAGGTCAAAGTTACACAGAAGGGTGATGATGGACACTCGAGTGCGATAATTAATTCTGCGCTCTACAGGGCACACGGTTGAAGAAACCAACTGTGTGCAATAATGTCGAAGATCGCAGTCGAGTTAGCTATACAGATCATGTGCTATGAGATCGACAAGGTAAATAAATTCGAGAATGGTTAATAAAATCTAAGTCCATTGCATATTAAGGTCAAAATAGTGCTACCAATATACGAGTCTCATACGATGCCATTTCAACGATTGTACCACAAAAGCTCGAAATATTACAAGGTTCAAATTCCAGAGTTATATGGCTCAAATTCGAAGATTACAAGGTTCAAACTGATATTAGAAATGAAATTCAGCTCATCAACTGCAAACGCTTGCGCTGATCCACTGAACATGGATATCAGAGAGGTTCAAACTGATATTACCACTTCTAAGTCTGGTTTCGAAACCTCATAATTTTTTCAAAGAGGTCAGGCACTGAGAAGTCATGTATGGGGTTGACATGATGACTTCCTATTACTCTGTCATCTGAAGTTCCAAAATGAAATTTAGCATTTTCGGAGCCTATTCCATTATGCCGCTGTCGCCGGCACTGATCAACAAACCATTCAGTTTTGAAAAATAAATGTAGGGCAAACCTCATTACCTTCAGCACCCTTGCTCTGACAACAAAGAACCTGGCGAATATAATCTCCGGTAACGTCCCTTGGTAGGAGTTCAAAGTAATTTCTGAGAGATGCAGATCTAGGCATTCGATGTGATTGTTATATTGTATCACATTATCCACCACCGGGCCTAATCTTATCTGCAAAAGAAGAAAACGTGTTAGTGCCTACATGCAGTTTTGAACACTACTACAGGCCTATTTAGTTTGCAGGATTTGTAAAATGCACTAACATGCCATCTTCGATCCGACATGATTAACATGGGCATTTGATTACAATCTAGAAAAATGTAGCCTTCTTCACAAGAGGTTGGAGTGGATGAAAAGTTCCCTAAGAAAACTAGTACAGATGAATCCAAAGGAGAAATGCTTATGGATTGTAACCATATGGATCAAGCAACCAATATGGGGGGGGGGGGGGGGACATGTATGTACTGAAATCCTCCAAAAAATCCTTCAAAAATTGTAGTACATTGTCATTGTAAACTTGGAAAAAGGTGTCACAAATTGAACTCCCTTATGGTTAACATTTAACAGGAAAGGAACATCACCTCGATATATAGCTTCTCCAGGCACGGAAAGCATCTTAGGAAACTGACAACTTGCTCCAGGTTGGGGCCGATAGATTCTAGTGCCAAGACCTTCACTGTGCGCAGTTTCGGGGTCAAGCTTGTCGAAATCATTTTCTGGATGACAGACGAACATACATCTTCAAAATTAGAAATAATGTTAATTTCTAGAAGGAGAGGTAGAAGGCGGCTGTTGTACCTGAACGGGTGTGGATCCAATAACAAGTTCGGAGTATTTGTCAGACGAGTAGCCCACCACTGTCAATTTTGGCGCAGAAATGACATTGATTCTTGTTGGATCTTCTTGATCAACTACAAGTAATCTCTCAAGTGAAGGTGTGTCCTTAATGACCATACCGTGGTACATATCTTGTGATGTCTTCTTGCCGCACCAACAACACACATAAATAGTCCGGGGAGTCATGGAGGTGATGTGGAAGCTACTCAACTCATTGATCGCGTGAAGACGAAGGTACTTGAGTGCAGTACAGCCATGGAGCAGGCGCTCCATGTCCCCGTTTGGGAGGAAGACGGCGACGAGCTCGAGGTGCTTCAGTCGTGGTAGAATAAGAGCGGGCGCGTCATTAAGTGGGGGGGGGGATGGCAGTTCCTGAATTTGGCGACGCGTAACGTGGGCGCGAGGCGGAGCGTGGACGTTGGCAGCGAGCGCATATGCCCATCATCAAAAGTGAGCTCCTCGAGCTGATCTAGGGCGGGGGATCAGAACCAGTCGTCAAGCTTGGCTCGGTCCTTGCCGTTGGAATGGAACTTGCCCATTCTAAGGCCTCTGGTTGGGCCAGGGTGACTGCCGAGGATCTTGGAGAACGCATCCAAGCTTTTGCGATAGCCATGGCAGAGCTCGTGGGTGTCGATGAGGTCGAGAGGGGTGGAGTTCCATAGGGGGCGCCACCACCAGGAACGGATGGTTGTCCGCGCCCCATATTTGATTGGGAGGAAGGAGATGATGACTGTCAACATATCATCGGGGAGGCTGCTGATGAAGTCTAGGCCTGCTAGAGTCGCTTGCGGTTCTTGCTCGCCCCGCCTCCACTTGTTGGCAGCCCTGTTCTCCACCTCCGGAGTCCCCTTGTCAGCGGCGCTTTCTGATATAAGTGGGAGTATAGGGAATATTTAGTTAAAACAGGGCAATAGAAAAGTGTATTGGTAACTAGAAGTTAGTAGGTAGGAATAGAGTAAGAAAATGGAATAACTATTGATTCCTTAAATACTACACAATTCATTTGATATTGCTGGGTAAGTCAACATGCAGATACTTGAAAAGAAAACTTACTTTGAACAAAGTTTGGACGGATGATATTGTCGGGGAAGTTAGCATATATCTCATGACCAAGCTCTTTTATGTGCAATGCAATTTTAGTGCCAGCTTTCAGTACATAAAACTTATAAATTTCTTTCCAAAGGCTAGTGCCAAAATAGGAGTCACCATGTTCATCAAGTGTTACAGTAGCAACGATTGTAAATCCATGGTTTGTGTTCAGTATGACATCCCTGTAGTCTTGATTTATGTAAAGGGAAAGATTGTGTACTACAGATTCTGTTGCATAGCAAGGGACGCGCTGCAGAAAATGGTAGGATTGTTAAAGAAAATATGGTAACATGCAAATATGGGCCCAAATTGAAAGAACTGTACAACAGTTGAAATCGAAGGACAAAAATCTATAATTAAATAGATAGGGTAAACATGATGTCATGGAAATATGAGAGTAATCGAAAGAACAATACATCATTAATTTGTCTAATATAGAAAGAAGAGGAAAAAAAAATCCCCATTGACGTATATGGTGCATGTGGTACCTTTTATCCAAATGTAGCAATATTTAGTATATGTTCAGGAAAGTAGGACATGACAACCGATTTAGGGTGAGATTGAACATACCGCGCGCATCCTCAAGTCATCTGGTACGGTGAGATGGAACTCCATGGATGTCTGGCTGTAACATCCCAAATTTTTAATTTGGAATGTTATACATAGATCATTCACTGCATATCATATTTTATTGCATTTCGTTTTGCGATCCTCGAAAATTCTAAGCAACTCAAGGACCCACGGAGAGAGTTGGGGATTTCACCGTTTTCATATTTGAATTTTCTCAAATATTGAAACAGGGATCAATTTGGTTTAACTATTTTTCTCTCCGAAAATATTTCATATTAAAAATATATGAGAGGAGATAATATGACTTCTCCAAAATAAATGGAATATTGGAGGAAAAATATTAAAATCAAATAAATAATTTATTTGGATTTTATTGCAATTTTATTTGAATTTAGAAAAAATATGCATTTTTCAAAATTGCATTAGAGTCCCAAATAAATGTTTACCTTGTCCGGGAGATTTTTAGAGGACGGGAAAAATTTATTTCGGGAATTTTGGAGTCCGTTTAGTATTTCTTTTATTTGTTTTTCTGCGCGGAATTATTTAAAAAAAAAAAATCCGCCGGACCGAACTGGGCCGAAGCCCAGCCGGCCGCAGCCGCCTTCCCCCGCGCAGGAGTCCGCCGCCCGCCGCCGCCGGCCGTGTCCGAGGCGGACACGCCTCCGCCCCGTCGCCCCTTCCCCAAGCCAACCCCCCCGGCCCTTTATATGCCGCCCGCCCCGCCGCCCCGACCCCCACCACCACCAGCCGCCGCCGCCGCACGCAGCAGCAGCCGCAGCCCGCGCCAGCCGCCGCCGCTCGCCGCCGAGCCGCCGCACCCCGCCGCCGCCCGCGTCGCGCCTCCCGCCGCTCCTCCCCCGCCCGCCACCCCTCCCCTCCCCTCTCTCGCCTCCTCCCACGCCGCCTCCCGTGTCGCCTTCCCTTGCTTTTTAAATCCTTTCCGCCGTTCGTTTTTTTTTCGGTTAACGTTCGGTTTTTTTTTGTAAACCCTAGATCTAGATCGGTTTTTTTTTTAAATTCCGTTTTATTTTTTTAGATCGGTTTTCGTCGGTTTAGTTATTTAGCGGACGTTCGTCCGTACGTTCGTTTTAACGAACGGTTTTCACCGTTTAACCGCAGACAGCGAACGTTCGTTCGTTAGCCTGTTCGTTAGTTTTCTTTTTCTTCTTCTCCTGGATTTTCCGCGATTATTTTCGATCGCGATTTCTGATCCGATTTTCGTTTTTAGTATAACTTTTCGCTCGTTTGTCGAATCAGGCGTTCAAGCGCCTAGATCTTCGTCTCGAAGCCCTCTTTCTGTTTAAACCACTAAACAAGTTTTTGCTACTGTAAAATTTGACTTTAGTCCAGTTAGTATCGACGCGTGTTTCTTTCGCAGTTTGAGTTCGTTGCTCCGTTGGATTTATTCTTTTTGCAAACCAGAGTTCTTCAGTTGAACTTTCTGTAGTTTTCTCATTTGGGTTTTACCCGTGCATCTTCGCTTGATTTGCTTATGTATGCTATGTTGTTTGCGATTAGAGTACCCGAGTGCGAAGCGTGCTACTACGAGTCCCTAGGTTTTGCGGATCGTCAGCAAGGCAAGTAACACATTGATCATACTTCTTCGTTACCCAAGTTTTATGCATTAGTTTCGACCCCTCAAATTGCATGACTAGGATGTTGATTAACTTGTGGGTATTGGGAAGTAGATGATGAGGTAGAACCTATTGCCTTTTTAATATCAAACCCTGGGTGTTACTTCTACGCTATGCTTATGTGCCATGCTATGCTCGTAGACGTGGATTGGTTTGAGTGTATCCATGACAGATGTGAGATTTTTAATTAATGGTTCAACTTAAGGTGGCAACTTTAATACACATCTGGGTGGATTGCTTGTTTGGGCACCTGGGATTACCAGTGTTGTCCTAGGAGATCCCGGGGATATACCGTGTGATCCTCCTACGGTCCGCCACCCCAGGCTCAAAGGGATCATAAGATTGTTCATGCTAGAAACTTCCGTGTGCAGCCACAAGCTATTATGGGCTCTAGCATAGTTGAGTATGTTGCAGGACCTTTCAGTGGTAGGCTAGCAGATGTAGGGGGAAAAGTAGGTGTACTGTCTACCCAGAGTAAAGAGTAAATGCTTCAGAAAGACTGTGTCTGTCTCGGTCATCCGTTTCTCAAACACCATGAAGTGCGAGAAAATCCAACGGAGGAGATCGAGTTGGTGGGAAAAGTCACAAACCTCTGGAGTGTTACAAACTAATCATGATTAGCCGTGTCCCCGGTTTTGGACATCTTGAGTATCTGGTTCTTGGATCATCATTGAATCCCATCACTCTAAATTATTGTTGGGATTAATGATTACTTTAATTGGGATTGAGAGGGGATTTACCTTCTCAATGTTCAACAACCACCATGATAGTTAAATAAAATATATTCTTTGTTGTAGGGAAAAATTGGCTTTTCGCAAAACAGTATAACCCTAGAGCTTTTTCCACCAGCCAAATATGCATGTAGTATTAGCAATTATTCTGTTCATTGCTTTACTGTGTTATATTGCCAGCATATTCCATGTGCTACCGTTTCGGGCTGCAACGTATCATGTTGCAGACTTTTCAGACGAAGAGTAGGTGTGCTAGGTCGTTGTCGTGCACTCAGCTATGCCGTTGGAGTTGATGGACTCACTTTGTCTTCCAAGCCTTCCGCTGTTATCTTATTTAGATGGCCTTAAGCCATATTTATTGTAATCAGTTCTCTTTTGAGACATTCGATGTAATAAGTGTGTGATTGCTTACTCTGTTATAAATCCCTCAAGTACTGTGGTGTGTCAGCATTACTGATCCAGGGATGACACTTGAACACAGAGATTCGATCCATTCGGGTCGGGTCGCTACAAGAGATGGGATCAGAGCACACGCTGACTGTAGGACACGACCACTAAGAAAAGCCATAGGTCACTCTTCTCTAACTCTTTCTGACTTCTCTCCATCTTCTATTCTCTAGGATGGCGGACTCAAGGAACAAGTTTACAACAACCGATGAAGGACACACCTTTTGGACACTTGAAGGAAATCACTAGGTACCTGAACATCGTGAATACCAAGCTTCACCGGGACCTACACCACCACTGTACCAGAAGAGGAGCGTTGGGATGATTCGAGTTCAAATTCCAGGAAAGGACATTTCACCCAGTTACGGAGCCCATAGAGTTTTCCTTTGTTGCACCAACCTGGAGTCTAGGAAAGAGCATGGCAGCCCACATCGCCATGGGACGCATCGGCGAAGTGTATCACAAGGATCTTAAGGACACAATCTACCAGTTATGTGGGCGCCGAGATGAGCAATGGGAGATGATCAGCACCCGGAGGGACAGGTCCATTGCAGCTTTCACATCCAGGAGTTAAACCAGCACATTCGTCGACAGGAGAACCAGATGTGTGCAAAGCATGATAGATTTGAAGAAGGTGATGACCAGGAACATGGAGCTTAAAAGAACTCAAGTCTACACGCATGAGGATACGAGGAGGATCGCAATACTAGTGGAAAAGAATGACGACCTGACAAGGAAGCTAAGGAGTATTCATGGAGACCCCGCGCCCGAAAAGCGAAGACTACTAGAAATTCGATCTAAGACTACATCCTCATCATCGACGCACCGACTCCGACTCCGACCCCGACAGTATGTGATGATTATGAAGACGCACTGGAGCGGAATCATGGAGTCCTTCCACCGGTCAAATTCTAGATGACCACATATTATCATTAGATTTTCCCATGTAAATATTAATGTCCGAGCACTTTGTAATGGTAGTTAGATCGATTGTAGCTCTTGCTTGAATTGATTGGTGTGTTTGAATGTGTTTGTCTCATGTCATATGGGTAGTGCCTTCTCACTAGACCTTACTCTATTCTAATCTCTTCCCTCTAAACCCATCAGATGCCTCCGAACGCACACACCGGATTGTTTTCCCACCGGAGCTCACTCAGTTGATTCAACAGCAGAATACCCTGATGCAGCTACTAGTTCAAACCAAGGCAACAACAACAACAACAACCCACCGCCCACCACCACCCGTTGACACTTAGCAGCCCGTTTTCTGAGGTTGCGGCCGCCGGTGTTTCCAGTAGCATCGAGCCAATAGTTGCGGATACTGCTACGCGATTGGAAAGGGAGTTGACCACCGCAGGATGCCAGACGCTGAGAAGGTGCGTTTTGCCGCACATCAATTGGATGGACCCGCAGCCTCATGGTGGGAGAATTACACAGCCACATTCCCTATAGCCAATGTCACTTGGGATCAGTTTCAGCAAGCTTTCCGCACGGCACATGTCTCAGCAGGAGCTATGAGCATGAAGAAGCGTGAGTTTCGCAACTTACGCCAGGGAAACCGTACCGTGGGGCAGTACGTGGATGAGTTCAGTAAATTAGCTCGCTATGCCCCGGATGATGTGGCCACTGATGCCGCGAAGCAGGAGAAGTTTATGGAAGGGTTGAATGATGAGCTGAGTATGCAGTTGATGGTGGCAACATTCAACAACTACCAGGAGTTGGTAGACAAAGCTCTTATGATTGAAGGGAAGCAGCAGCAGATTGATAGCCGCAAGAGGAAGTATGGACAAGGGAAGTCCAACTCAGGAGCTCAGCAGAAGCCCCGGTTCACCCCGAACTCGGGAGGGCTTGTTCATAACCATGGAGGTCATAACCACAATGGAGGAAGTTCACACAACCATAATGGCCACAAGAATGGAAATGGACATGGAGCAGGCAGCAATCAGAACCGCTCTAACCCAGCCACACCCGCCAAGAAGGATCAAAGCCACATTACCTGTTTCAAGTGCGGGAAGACTGGACATTATGCCAACGAATGTCCAGAATTGAAGAACGGCAATGGTAATGGAAGCGCTGGGAAGAAGCCCAATCCATTCAACCGAGGACAAGTGAACCACGTGAACGTGGAGGAGGTTGAGGAGCAGCCTGATGCAGTTATCGGTAAGTTTTTGGTTAAGTCTTTTATTGCAATTGTTCTTTTCGATACTGGTGCATCGCATTCATACATATCAAGGGGATTCGTGGATAAGTATAAGTTGCCCACTAAGGTACTTAGGACACCCATGTTAGTAAGATCACCCGGTGCGGAGTATATGGCAAGACAAGGATGTTTTCAGATGCCATTGATCATTGGAAGTCATGTTTTCCCCTCAGACCTGATAGTTTTGAAGTCACAAGGATTGGATGTGATACTAGGCATGGATTGGCTATCGATGTATGGAGGAAGCATCGATTGTGCGAGTAAGTCGATTTTGCTTACCACCCCGGAGGGAAAAAGGATCAAGTATGTATCTAGGCATGTGCCTAGAAGGAGCCAAGTAAATTCTCTCACGGGAGTTTTTCAGGAGGAGGTGCCTATTGTGAAGGATTACCCAGATGTATTTCCAGAGGAGTTACCAGGCATGCCGCCGGATCGAGACATTGAATTCTTGATAGAGTTGTTGCCAGGCACCGGACCAATATCAAAGAGACCATACCGGATGCCCGCAAATGATCTGGAGGAGATTAAGAAGCAGATCAAGGAATTATTGGAGAAAGGTTACATTCGACGAAGTTCATCACCGTGGGGAGCCCCAGTGCTCTTAGTTGAGAAGAAGGATGGATCCTTGAGAATGGTTGTTGATTATCGCGCATTGAATGAAGTGACGATTAAGAACAAGTACCCACTGCCAATGATTAATGATTTGTTTGATCAGTTGCAAGGAGCTAAAGTGTTCTCCAAGATCGATCTGAGATCAGGGTATCACCAGCTGAAGATCCGAGAACAGGATATACCTAAGACAGCCTTCACCACCCGGTATGGGCTATATGAGTACACAGTTATGTCATTTGGATTGACTAATGCCCCTGTCTATTTCATGAGTATGATGAACAAGGTGTTCATGGAGTTCTTGGATAAGTTTGTCGTGGTGTTCATTGATGATATCTTGGTATACTCAAAGAATGAAGAGGAGCACAAGGAGCATCTGCGTTTAGTTCTCGAGAAGCTCAGGGAACATCAGTTGTATGCCAAGTTCAGCAAATGTGAGTTTTGGTTGAAGGAAGTTGGATTTCTTGGACATGTTATATCGGGCGAAGGTATAGCAGTAGACCCCACTAAGGTTCAGTCTGTCACTGAGTGGTTGGCACCCACCTCAGTGGGGGAGATCCGCAGTTTTCTTGGACTTGCAGGATATTATCGGAGATTTATCAAGAATTTTTCTAAGATTGCGAAGCCTATGACGGAGTTACTGAAGAAGGACACTAAGTTCAAATGGACAGATGAATGTGAGGCAAGTTTTCAGGAACTGAAGAAACGTTTGGTTACAGCCCCAGTTCTGATTCTGCCAGATATACGCAAGGATTTCCAAGTGTATTGCGACGCTCTCGCTTAGGACTGGGAGGAGTACTTATGCAGGAAGGAAGAGTTGTTTCATATGCCTCACGTCAGCTTCGGCCGCATGAGTTGAATTATGCCACGCATGACTTGGAATTAGCAGCTGTAGTTCATGCACTTAAGACTTGGAGACATTTTCTTATTGGGAACCGTTGTGATGTGTACACGGATCACAAGAGCTTGAAGTATATTTTCACTCAGAAGGAGCTGAACCTCAGGCAGAGGAGATGGTTGGAACTTATAAAGGATTATGATATGAAGTTGCATTATCATCCAGGAAAGGCCAATGTCGTAGCAGACGCTTTGAGCCGGAAAAGTTATGTCAATACCCTCAAAAGCGGAGGTTTACCAAAGGGGTTATCCGAAGATCTCAGGGAGTTTCGTTTGGGGATAGTCCCTAGAGGTTTTGTCGCAGTTATGGAAGTTCAGTCAACATTATTGGAAAGGATTCGAGAAGCTCAGAAAGATGACAAAGAAATTGCCGAGATAAAGGATAGAATGCGCAAAGGAAAAGCCAAAGGTTTTCGTGAAGATGAGCGCGACACCTTATGGTTTGAGGACCGTGTGTATGTACCCAATAATGCCAAGATCAGGAAGTTGATACTACAGGAGGCTCATGACTCGCCATACTCGATACACCCCGGAAACACCAAGATGTATTTGGATTTAAAAGTGCGTTTCTGGTGGACGGGTATGAAGAGGGATATTGCTGAGTATGTAGCCGTATGTGATGTATGTCAGAGAGTGAAGGCAGAGCATCAGAAGCCCGCAGGATTGCTACAGCCTATGCCAATACCCGAATGGAAGTGGGATAAACTTGGCATGGATTTCATCACCGGATTACCCAGGACCCGATCAGGATATGATTCTATCTGGGTAGTAGTGGATCGTTTGACCAAAGTAGCTCACTTTATTCCAGTGAAAACCACATATACGAGTGCGAAGTTGGCCAAGATATATATGACCAGGATCGTATGTCTGCACGGAGTTCCGAGGACCATCATATCAGATAGAGGAACCCAGTTTACTTCCAAGTTTTGGCGCCAACTACACCAGACATTGGGAACCAGGCTAGAGTTTAGTACAGCTTTTCATCCGCAGACAGATGGACAGACCGAGAGAGTCAATCAGATTCTGGAGGACATGTTAAGAGCTTGTGCGCTAGATTATGGATCTAGTTGGGATGACAATTTGCCCTACGCGGAGTTCTCATACAACAACAGCTACCAAGCCAGTTTGAAGATGGCACCTTTCGAGGCTTTGTATGGAAGGAGGTGCAGAACACCGTTGATGTGGGATGAAGTTGGAGACCGTCAGTTGTTTGGACCGGATTTGATTAAGGAATCCGAAGAGAAGGTTAAGCTGATTCGAGATAGACTGAAAGTAGCCCAGTCCAGACAGAAGAGTTATGCCGATCCAAAACGCAAGGAGGTAACCTATGAAGTCGGAGACAGGGCATATCTACGTGTGTCGCCACTTCGAGGAGTTAAACGGTTCGGAGTCAAAGGGAAGTTAGCACCACGATTTGTGGGACCATGCCGAGTATTGGAACGTATGGGTGAAGTTGCCTACAAGTTGGAGTTACCCGAAGGACTGTCAGGAGTTCATGATGTGTTTCACGTTTCCCAGTTGAAGAAGTGCCATGCGGAGATGGCTGATATTTCTCTAAGAGATACAGTGCCCCTAGAAGCAATTCAATTGGATAGTGATCTAACCTACGAGGAGAAACCCGTCAAGATTCTCGAGTTTGCCAGCCGAGTTACACGCAACAAAGTTATCAAGTTTTGCAAAGTTCAGTGGAGTCATCATGCCGAGGAGGAAGCTACCTGGGAGCGCGAAGAAGACCTCCGGAAGGACCACCCACACCTGTTTTCTAGCCAACCCGAATCTCGAGGGCGAGATTCATCTTAAGGGGGGTAGGTTTGTAACATCCCAAATTTTTAATATGGAATGTTATACATAGATCATTCACTGCATATCATATTTTATTGCATTTCGTTTTGCGATCCTCGAAAATTCTAAGCAACTCAAGGACCCACGGAGAGAGTTGGGGATTTCACCGTTTTCATATTTGAATTTTCTCAAATATTGAAACAGGGATCAATTTGGTTTAACTATTTTTCTCTCCGAAAATATTTCATATTAAAAATATATGAGAGGAGATAATATGACTTCTCCAAAATAAATGGAATATTGGAGGAAAAATATTAAAATCAAATAAATATTTTATTTGGATTTTTATTGCCATTTTATTTGAATTTAGAATAATATGCATTTTTCAAAATTGCATTAGAGTCCCAAATAAATGTTTACCTTGTCCGGGAGATTTTTAGAGGACGGGGAAAATTTATTTCGGGAATTTTGGAGTCTGTTTAGTATTTCTTTTATTTGTTTTTCTGCGCGGAATTATTTAAAAAAAAAAACTCCGCCGGACCGAACTGGGCCGAAGCCCAGCCGGCCCAGCCGCCCCGCGCGCGCCCCGCCCCGCCGCGCCGCGCCGCACCCCGCCGTCCCGCCGGAGCCCCGCCGGAGGTAGCCGCCGCCGCCGTCGGTTTCGTGAGAAAAACCGATCGGTTTTGTTTAAACCCTAGATCTAGATTCGGTTTTTTTTTAAATTCCGGTTTATTCTTTTTAGATCGGTTTTCCGTCGGTTTAGTTATTTAGCAGACGTTCGTCCGTACGTTCGTTTTAACGAACGGTTTTCACCGTTTAACCGCAGACAGCGAACGTTCGTTCGTTAGCCTGTTCGTTAGTTTTCTTTTTCTCGGATTTTCCGCGATTATTTTCGATCGCGATTTCTGATCCGATTTTCGTTTTAGTATAACTTTTCGCTCGTTTGTCGGAATCAGGCGATTCAAGCGCCTAGATCTTCGTCTCGAAGCCCTCTTTCTGTTTAACCAACTTAAACAAGTTTTTGCTACTGTAAAATTTGACTTTAGTCCAGATTAGTAATCGAAGCTTGTTTCTTTCGCAGTTTGAGTTTCGTTGCTCCGTTTGATTCGATTCTTTTTGCAAACCGGAGTTCTTCAGTTGAACTTTCTGGTTAGGTCTTCTCATTTGGGTTTTACCCGTGCATCTTCGCTTGATTGCTTATGTATGCTATTGTTTGTTTGCGATAGAATTCCCGGAGTGCGAAGCGTGCTACTACGAGTCCCTAGGATTTGCAGATCGTCAGCAAGGCAAGTAACACATTGATCATACTTCTTCGTTACGCAGTTTTTATGCATTAGTTTCGACCCTCAAATACTACATGACTAGGATGTGATTAACTTGTGGGTATTGGGAAGTAGATGATGAGGTAGAACCTATTGCCCTTTTTATAACAAACCCTTGGGAGTTACTTCCACGCTATGCTTATGTTGCCATGCTATGCTCGTAGACGTGGATTGGGTTTTGAGTGTATCCATGACAGATGTGAGATTTTTAATTAATGGTTCAACTTAAGGTGGCAACTTTAATACACATCTGGGTGGATTGCTTGTTTGGGCACCTGGGGATATACCAGTGTTGTCCTAGGAGATCCCGGGGATATACCGTGTGATCCTCCTATGGTCCGCCACCCAGGCTCAAAGGGATCATAAGATTATTCATGCTAGAAACTTCCGTGTGCAGCCACAAGCTATTATGGGCTCTAGCATAGTTGAGTATGTTGCAGGACCTCTTTCAGTGGTAGGCTAGCAGATGTAGGGGAAAGTAGGTGTAACTGTCTACCCAGAGTAAAGAGTAAATGCTTCAGAAAGACTGTGTCTCGGTCATCCGTTTCTCAAACACCATGAAGTGCGAGAAATCCAACGGAGGAGATCGAGTCTTGTGGGGAAAAGTGCACAAACCTCTGCAGAGTGTACAAACTAATCATGATTAGCCGTGTCCCCGGTTATGGACATCTTGAGTATCTGGTTCTTGGATCATCATATTGAATCCCATCACTCTAAATTAATTTGTTGGGATTAATGATTACTTTTAATTGGGATTGAGAGGGGGATTTACCTTCTCAATGTTCAACAACCACCATGATAGTTAAATAAAATATATTCCTTTGTTGTAGGGAAAAATTGGCTTTTCGCAAAACAGTATAACCCTAGAGATTTTCCACCAGCCAAATATGCATGTAGTATTAGCAATTATTCTGTTCATTGCTCTACTGTGTTATATTGCCAGCATATTCCATGTGCTGACCCTTTTCGGGCTGCAACGTATCATGTTGCAGACTTTTCAGACGAAGAGTAAGGTGTGCTAGGTCGTTGTCGTGCACTCAGCTATGCCGTTGGAGTTGATGGACTCACTTTGTCTTCCAAGCCTTCCGCTGTTATCTTATTTAGATGGCCTTAAGCCATATTTATTGTAATCAGTTCTCTTTTGAGACATTCGATGTAATAAGTGTGTGATTGCTACTCTGTTATAAATCCCTCAAGTACTGTGTGTGTCAGCATTACCGATCCAGGGATGACACTTGAACACAGAGATTCGATCCATTCGGGTCGGGTCGCTACAGAGATGGTATCAGAGCACACGCTGACTGTAGGACACGACCACTAAGAAAAGCCATAGGTCACTCTTCTCTACTCATTTCTGACTTCTCTCCATCTTCTATTCTCTAGGATGGCGGACTCAAGGAACAAGTTTACACAACCGGATGAAGACACACCTTTTGGACGACACTTGAAGGAAGTCACTAGGTACCTGAACATCGGAATACCAAGCTTCACCGGGACCTACACCGCCACTGTACTAGAAGAGGAACTCAAGTCTACACGCGATGGATACGAGGAGGAAATCGCAATACTAGTGGAGAAGAATGACGACCTGACAAGGAAGCTAGGAGTATTCATGGGAGACCCCTTGCCCGGAGAAGAAGACGACGAACCTGAGGAAATTCGATCTGAAGACTACATCATCATCGACGACACCGACTCCGACCCCGACAGTAGTGATGATGATTATGAAGACGAAGCTGGAGCGGATATCATGGAGTCTTCCACCGATCAAAATTTCTAGATGACCACCATATTATCATTAGTATTTTCCCCATGTAAATAGTAATAGTCCGAGCACTTTTGTAACGGTAGTTAGATCGATTGTATGCTCTTGCTTGAATTGAGTGGTGTGTTATGAATGTGTTTGTCTCATGTGCATATGGGTAGTGCCTTCTCACTAGACCTTACTCTATTCTAATCTCTTCCCTCTAAACCCATCAGATGCCTCCGAGACGCGACACCGGATTTGTTTTCCCACCGGAGCTCACTCAGTTGATTCAACAGCAGAATACCCTGATGCAGCTACTAGTTCAGAACCAAGGCAACAACAACAACAACAACCCACCGCCACCACCACCAGTTGACAACTTAGCCCGTTTTCTGAGGTTGCAGCCGCCGGTGTTTTCCAGTAGCATCGAGCCAATAGTTGCGGATGACTGGCTACGCAGGATTGGAAGGGAGTTGACCACCGCAGGATGCACAGACGCTGAGAAGGTGCGTTTTGCCGCACATCAATTGGATGGACCCGCAGCCTCATGGTGGGAGAATTACACAGCCACATTCCCTATAGCCAATGTCACTTGGGATCAGTTTCAGCAAGCTTTCCGCACGGCACATGTCTCAGCAGGAGCTATGAGCATGAAGAAGCGTGAGTTTCGCAACTTACGCCAGGGAAACCGTACCGTGGGGCAATACGTGGATGAGTTCAGTAAATTAGCTCGCTATGCCCCGGATGATGTGGCCACTGATGCCGCGAAGCAGGAGAAGTTTATGGAAGGGTTGAATGATGAGCTGAGTATGCAGTTGATGGTGGCAACATTCAACAACTACCAGGAGTTGGTAGACAAAGCTCTTATGATTGAAGGGAAGCAGCAGCAGATTGATAGCCGCAAGAGGAAGTATGGACAAGGGAAGTTCAACTCAGGAGCTCAGCAGAAGCCCCGGTTCACCCCGAACTCGGGAGGGCTTGTTCATAACCATGGAGGTCATAACCACAATGGAGGAAGTTCACACAACCATAATGGCCACAAGAATGGAAATGGACATGGAGCAGGCAGCAATCAGAACCGCTCTAACCCAGCCACACCCGCCAAGAAGGATCAAAGCCACATTACCTGTTTCAAGTGCGGGAAGACTGGACATTATGCCAACGAATGTCCAGAATTGAAGAACGGCAATGGTAATGGAAGCGCTGGGAAGTGGAAGGAAGCCCAATCATTCAACGAGGACAAGGAACAAGGTGAACGTGGGGAGGAGGTTGGAGCAAGCCTGATGCAGTTATCGGTAAAGTTTTTGGTTAAGTCTTTTATTGCAATTGTTTCTTTCGTACTGGTGCTCGCCAGTCATCTATTCAAGGGGGATTCGTGGATAAGTATAAGTTGCCCAATAGTGGTACTTAGGGACACCCATGTTAGTAAGATACACGTGCGGAGTATATGGCAGGACAAGATGTTTGCAGATGCCATTGATCATTGGAATGAAGTATGTTTCCCCTCAGACCTGATGAGTTTTGAGCACAAGATTGGAGTGGATTACTAGGCATGGCACTTTTTTGGGACATGGATTGGCTATCGATGTAGGAGGAAGCATCGATGTGCGGAGTAAGTCGATTTTGACTTACCAACCCCAGGAGGGAAAAAGGATCAATATGTATCTAGGCATGTGCCTAGAAGAGCCCAAGTAATTCTCTCACGGGAGTTGTTCAGGAGGAGGGCCTATGTGAAGGATTACCAGATGTATTTCCAGAGGAGTTACCAGGCATGCCGTCGGGTCGAGGACATTGAATTTGATAGAGTTGTTTGCAGGCACCGGAACCAATATCAGAAAGAGACCCTACAGGATGCCCGCAATGATCTGGAGGAGAGATTAAGAAGAGATCAGGAATTATTGGAGAAGAAAGGTTACATTCGACGAAGTTCATCCCGTGGGGAGCCCAGTGCTCTTAGTGAGAAGACGGATGGATCCTCGAGAATGTTGTGATTATCGCGCATGAATGAAGGGGACGATTAAGAACAAGTACCCACGCCAATGATTAATGATTTGTTGTCAGTTGCAAGGACTAAAGTGTCTCCAAGATCGATTGAGGATCAGGGTATACAGCTGAAGATCCGAGAGCAGGATATACTAAGACAGCCTTCACCACCCGGTATGGGATATATGCGTACACAGTTAGTCATTTGGATTGACTAATGCCCCTGCATATTCCATGAGTTATTGATGCAAGGGTGCATGGAGTTCTTGGATAAAGGTTTGCGTGTGTTCATTGATGATATTCTGGGTTATACTCAAAGATGAAAGGGCACAAGGAGCATCTGCGTTTAGTTCTCGAAGAGCCAGGACATCAGTTTGTATGCCAGTTCCAGCAGTAATGTGAGTTTTGGTTTAAGTAAGTTGGATTTCTTGGACATGTTATATCGGATTTGCGAAGGTATAGAGTAGAACCCCACTCACTATGTCAGTCTGAATCACACTAGTCAGCTTGGTTTGGCACCGTCCTCTCATGGTGTCTGGAATCCGAGTTTCTGATTGCAGGATTTATCGGATGATTTATCGAGAATTTTTCCAAGAGTTGCGAAGCCTTATGACGGAGTTACTGAGAGAGAAGGACACTAAGTTCAACATGGCAGAGTGAATTGAGGCAAGTTTGCAGAACTGAAGAAACGTTTTTGTGTATCATGGCCCCTAAGTATCGGATTCGCCGAAGTATATACGCAAGAGATTTCCCAAGTGTTTGCGACGCTTCTCGCTTGGACTGGAGGATACTTTGCAGGAATGGAAGAGGCTGTTGTCCCTATGCCTCACGTCAGCTTTCGGGCCCATCGCATGAGTGGACTTATGACACGCATTGACGTTGGAGGTTAGCCACCGTGTAATGTTCTGTGCACTTAAGACTTGGAGACATTTCTATTGGGAACCGTTGTGATGTGTACAGGATCACACAGAGCTTGAGAAGTATACTTTTTCAACTCAGAAGAGCATGAACCTCAGGCACGAGGAATGGTTGGAACTTATATAAGGATTATGTAGATAGTTGTCCATTATCATCCAGGAAAGGCCAATGTGCGTAGCAGACGCTCTTGAGCCGGAAAGTTATGTCAATGACCTCAAAGCGGGGTGTTTACCAAAGGGGTTATCCCGAAGATTCTGGGAGTTTGTTTGGGATAGTCCTAGAGGTTTTGTCGCAGTTATGGAAGTTCAGTCAACTATTGGAAGGATTCGAAAGCTCAGAAAGATGACAAAGAAATTGCCGCGAAAAGGATAGAATGCGCCAAGGAAAAGCCAAAGGTTTTGTTGAAGAGAGCGCGACACCTTATGTTTGAGGACCGTGTGTATGTACCCAATAATGCCAAGATCAGGAAGTTGATACTACAGGAGGCTCATGACTCGCCATAACTCGATACACCCGGAACACCAAGATGTATTTGGATTTAAAAGTGCGTTTCTGGTGGAAGGGTATGAAGAGGGATATTGCTGAGTATGTAGCCGATGTGATGTATGTCAGGAGTGAAGGCAGAGCATCAGAAGCCCGCAGGATTGCTACAGCCTATGCCAATCCCGATGGAAGTGGGTAAATTGGCATGGATTTCATCCACCGGATTACCCAGGACCCGATCAGGATATGATTCTATCTGGGTAGTAGTGGATCGTTTGACCAAAGTAGCTCACTTTTTCCAGTGAAAACCACATATACGAGTGCGAAGTTGGCCAAGATATATAGACCAGGATCGTATGCTGCACGGAGTTCCGAGGACCATCATATCAGATAGAGGAACCAGTTACTTCAAAGGTTTGGCGCCAACTACACCAGACATTGGGAACCAGGCTAGAGTTTAGTACAGCTTTTCATCCGCAGACAGATGGACAGACCGAGAGAGTCAATCAGATCCTGGAGGACATTTAAGAGCTTGTGCGCTAGATTATGGATCTAGTGGGATGACAATCTGCCCTACGCGGAGTTCTCATACAACAACAGCTACCAAGCAGTTTGAAGATGGCACCTTTCGAGGCTTTGTATGGAAGGAGGTGCAGAGAACACCGTTGATGTGGGATGAAGTTGGAGACCGTCAGTTGTTTGGACCGGATTTGATAAGGAATCCAGAAGAGAAGGTTAAGCTGATGTCGAGATAGACTGAAAGTAGCCCAGTCCAGACAGAAGAGTTACTGATCCAAAACGCAAGGAGGTAACCTATGAAGTCGGAGACAGAGCATATCTAGAGTATCACCCTTACGAGGAGTGAAACATTTGGAGTAAAGGAAAGTTAGCCCCGAGGTTTTGTAGGACCATACCGAGTATTGGAACGTAGGGGTGAAGTTGCCTACAAGTTGGAATTGCCCGAAGGACTGTCAGGAGGTCATGATGTGTTTCACGTTTCCCAGTTGAAGAAGGCCATGCGGAGAGATGGCTGATATTTCTCTAAGAGATACAGTGCCCCTAGAAGCAATTCAATTGGATAGTGGATCTAACCAGAGGAGAAACCCGGTCACGGATTCCGAGTTTGCCAGCCGAGTTACACGCAACAAAGTTATCAAGTTGTGCAAAGTTCAGTGGAGTCACCATACCGAAGATGAAGCACCTGGGGAGGCGAAAGAAGACCTCCGGAAGGACGCCCCACACATATTTTCTAGCCAACCCGAATCTCGAGGGCGAGATTCATCTTAAGGGGGTAGGTTTGTAACATCCCAAATTTTTAATTGGAATGTTATACATAGATCTTCACTGCATATCATATTTTATTGCATTTCGTTTTGCGATCCTCGAAAATTCTAGGCAAACTCAAGGACCACAGGAGAGAGTTGGGGATTCACGTTTTCATATTTGAATTTCTCAAATATTGAAACAGGGATCAATTTGTTTAACTATTTTTCTCTCCAAAATATTTCATATAAAAATATATGAGAGGAGATAATAGACTTCTCCAAAATAATGGAATTGGAGGAAAAATATTAAAATCAAATAAATAATTTATTTGGATTTTATTGCAATTTTATTTGAATTTAGAAAAAATATGCATTTTTCAAAATGCCTAGAGTCCCCAAATAAATGTTACCTTGTCCGGGAGATTTTTAGAGACGGGGAAAGTTATTCGGGAATTTTGGAGTCCGTTTAGTATTTTTTTATTTGTTTTTCTGCGCGGAATTATTTAAAAAAAAAAAATCCGCCGGACCGAACTGGGACGAACCCAGCCGGCCGCCGCCGCCTTCCCCCGCGAGGAGTCCGCCGCCCGCCGCCGCGGCCGTGTCCGAGGCGGACACGCCTCCGCCCCGTCGCCCCTTCCCCAGCCAACCCCCCGGCCCTTTATATTGCCAGAAGAGAGAAAAAGATAAAACACAACCACCAAGCGCCGACGAACGAACAGCAGCAAGCGAAAACGACCGCGACAGACGCAGCGCTGCGCCGCCGAGCCGACGCACCCGCCGCCGGGCCCGAGTAGCGACGCCCGCGCCTCCGCCACACCGCAGGCCGCCCGCCCCGCGCCGACGCCGCCGCCCCGCCGGAGCCTCGCCGGAGGTAGTAGCCGCTGCCGCCGTTCGTTTTTTTTTTGGTTAACCGTTCGGTTTTTTTTGTAAACCCTAGATCTAGATTCGGTTTTTTTTAAAATTCCGGTTTATTTTTTTTAGATCGGTTTTCCGTCGGTTTAGTTATTTAGCGGACGTTCGTCCGTACGTTCGTTTTAACGAACGGTTTTCACCGTTTAACCGCAGACAGCGAACGTTCGTTCGTTAGCCTGTTCGTTAGTTTTTCTTTTTCTCGGATTTTCCGCGATTATTTTCGATCGCGATTTCTGATCCGATTTTCGTTTTTAGTATAACTTTTCGCTCGTTTGTCGGAATCAGGCGATTCAAGCGCCTAGATCTTCGTCTCGAAGCCCTCTTTCTGTTTAACCAACTTAAACAAGTTTTTGCTACTGTAAAATTTGACTTTAGTCCAGATTAGTAATCGACGCGTGTTTCTTTCGCAGTTTGAGTTTCGTTGCTCCGTTGGATTTGATTCTTTTTGCAAACCAGAGTTCTTCAGTTGAACTTTCTGGTTAGGTCTTCTCATTTGGGTTTTACCCGTGCATCTTCGCTTGATTGCTTATGTATGCTATTGTTTGTTTGCGATAGAGTACCCGGAGTGCGAAGCGTGCTACTACGAGTCCCTAGGTTTTGCGGATCGTCAGCAAGGCAAGTAACACATTGATCATACTTCTTCGTTACCCAGTTTTTATGCATTAGTTTTGACCCTCAAACATTGCATGACTAGGATGTGATTAACTTGTGGGTATTGGGAAGTAGATGATGAGGTAGAACCTATTGCCTTTTTAATATCAAACCCTTGGGTGTTACTTCTACGCTATGCTTATGTTGCCATGCTATGCTCGTAGACGTGGATTGGGTTTGAGTGTATCCATGACAGATGTGAGATTTTTAATTAATGGTTCAACTTAAGGTGGCAACTTTAATACACATCTGGGTGGATTGCTTGTTTGGGCACCTGGGGATATACCAGTGTTGTCCTAGGAGATCCCGGGGATATACCGTGTGATCCTCCTACGGTCCGCCACCCAGGCTCAAAGGGATCATAAGATTGTTCATGCTAGAAACTTCCGTGTGCAGCCACAAGCTATTATGGGCTCTAGCATAGTTGAGTATGTTGCAGGACCTCTTTCAGTGGTAGGCTAGCAGATGTAGGGGAAAGTAGGTGTAACTGTCTACCCAGAGTAAAGAGTAAATGCTTCAGAAAGACTGTGTCTCGGTCATCCGTTTCTCAAACACCATGAAGTGCGAGAAATCCAACGGAGGAGATCTAGTCTTGTGGGGAAAAGTGCACAAACCTCTGCAGAGTGTACAAACTAATCATGATTAGCCGTGTCCCCGGTTATGGACATCTTGAGTATCTGGTTCTTGGATCATCATATTGAATCCCATCACTCTAAATTAATTTGTTGGGATTAATGATTACTTTTAATTGGGATTGAGAGGGGGATTTACCTTCTCAATGTTCAACAACCACCATGATAGTTAAATAAAATATATTCCTTTGTTGTAGGGAAAAATTGGCTTTTCGCAAAACAGTATAACCCTAGAGCTTTTCCACCAGCCAAATATGCATGTAGTATTAGCAATTATTCTGTTCATTGCTCTACTGTGTTATATTGCCAGCATATTCCATGTGCTGACCCGTTTCGGGCTGCAACGTATCATGTTGCAGACTTTTCAGACGAAGAGTAAGGTGTGCTAGGTCGTTGTCGTGCACTCAGCTATGCCGTTGGAGTTGATGGACTCACTTTGTCTTCCAAGCCTTCCGCTGTTATCTTATTTAGATGGCCTTAAGCCATATTTATTGTAATCAGTTCTCTTTTGAGACATTCGATGTAATAAGTGTGTGATTGCTACTCTGTTATAAATCCCTCAAGTACTGTGTGTGTCAGCATTACCGATCCAGGGATGACACTTGAACACAGAGATTCGATCCATTCGGGTCGGGTCGCTACACTGGCGGAGGCCGCAAAGTCCTGATGTGTCCGCGCACTGTACACTCTATGAATGAAAGAAAACCCTCAAATCAGCTCGAATAAAAATGAATTCACGGCGATTTCGGCCGGGTGATTAAAGGAGGCAGATGAACTGGGATAAGAGATGAGATAATATCTCATTAAATTAGTTACCTTGTTGTCCATGAGAAAAAAACCTCAGTACAGCGGATTCCCCAACCGGGCGGAGCTGGGTCGACCACGAGCAGCGTCAAGAAAGTCGATGGCGATAGGCGGCGTCAAGCGGAAGTGGTGAAATGCGGTGGGGTTTGCCGGCAGCCTGGCGGCGGCGGCAGGCGGCGAGCTAAGTGGTTGCCGCCGCGATAGGCGGTGCCATGCATAGACGCGGAGGAGCTTGTGCAGGTGTGAATGGGGACCGGAGGGGGTGGCGGGCGGGGTGAGGGTTTTTGTGACGTGGGGATGGTGAGGGTTTTCTTTTTTATTTTTTAAATTGGGAAGTGAGGGTTTTCTGTCCTGCAAATAGTTTCGGAGGCAACGGTTTGCTACAGCCAACCGTGTGTGATTGACGTAACAGGCAAAATGAAAGTCATTGCACATGGTTCCAATTTTGGGAACCGTGTGTGATTGACGTACTACCTCCGTCCTGGTTTATTGGTCCCCTTTGTAATTTGTACCAAATTTTGACCAAATATTTAACTATCAAATGTTTATGCATGTCACCAAAAATTATATCATTGAACACTATGTTCAAATACGCATCCAATGATATAATTTTTGCTGACCTGCACTAACAATTTGTCAGTTAAATCTTTAGTCAAAATTTAACACAAATTACAAAGGGGACCAATAAACCATGACGGAGGTAGATTCCATCAACCGAACTGATTGCATCCATATCCCACATTTAGACATAAGTAAACATAGATTAAACATACTCAGACATAGATAATAAGCGTACACAAGCATAGTTCAACCGTCATTAAGCATACTCAAGCGTACATCGTTCGATCCCACATCCCATGTCATCTGCCAGCACGATCCCGAAGCTTCTCCAAGTACTCGGCGTACGCGGCGTGCGCCACCCTGTGAGAATACTTCTGCTTGAAGGAGCCAACGGCTCGTCCGCTTGCATGCGCAAGAACACTTTCATACGCGTCATGAAGATTTTGGTTGCAAAATGGGCATCGATAGCCGCCGTCCCAGGTCCTAATACGCCTGTTATGCATTCCTGCATAAAGCTCCGTCAGGATTTGCCTCTTGTACCTCCTCTGGCCATCTTCATACTCGATGTCCACATCGTCAGACAACACCTATACAAATAGTAAAAAAATGTGGCGTCAAATGTGGCACCCCGGCTCAGAGAGACCGGAACGCCTCGTATTCTAGCCCAGAGATCGAGGTAAGTCTCTGGAATACGGCACTGCTTGGCATAGAACAAATTAGCTCTTTATTACGATCGATATGGTTATAAGGGGATTACATCGGCACGGCGACACTACGCCTGCCAAGGTTGCTCTATGCAAGCAGCAGAACAACACATAGCAGCGGGATAACTTCTAGCAGCGAAACAACGACGATGACGATGGACTCCACTCCACAGGGACTCTGGCTGGAACGCTTATCCTAGCTCGCAAACTCAAGATCCTCGGCAAGCAAGCAAGCAGACAAGGCATGACCTGCAAACTGGCATGACACGCCAGGTCAGTACATTGAATGTACTTGCATGCTCACAACAACCAGGAGCAATCAAGACAAACAACAACATGGCATTTACAGGTTACTTAGCAAGGATGAACATGATACAGCTAGAGCAACATGGCATAGACATGGTGAACAAGATAGCACTAGAACAATACGAGATGAGCATGGCATGAACATATGATGATACTAGCATGCAACATGTTAACAATAGCATGCACCAACTTACTCTGTTCGGGGTTACCTCGTAGCCCTCACTTGAATCACTTACCATCATGGTCATTACACGATCACCTTAGGATCAAATCAAGCTTGGTATTAACAATACCGTAGTAATCATTACATGACCACAAGGAGCTCGATCTTTACCCTTGATTCTCGCATAACACCATAAAGCTCAACCATCTTTGGTATCCTCAATACCACTGTGATCCTCTCGCGATCACATAAGGATCAACCACTCCTTTCATCATCGAACCGGGGTTGTTATTAAACAGGTTATTATTACTGTTGACCCATAGTGTGACCTACTACGAACTGGGCCCTTATCCGCGGGCACGGCTATCGATAGATTAAACACACTCTGCAGAGGTTAGCACACTGTACCCAGACCACAGAACCCAAGGCCTCGTTCTCCCATTCGGGTGGACCAACGGCGTTCTGATAAAACCGATCTATCGCCATGACACTCTCCCGGCCACTCCGACAAACTCCCCTTTGGGCTAAGTCATGGGTGGCCCCGATGTCACCTCATGACATCCAACGGCCACTGTCGTGGCAAAACAAAACAGTCCCAAACGGGGACAACCCGGGTACAACAACAACGGGCACACAAGGCTATCACTGCCTACCGGGACAGGGCAGCGCGCGTGCATAACCTTCCCTAGTTGGAGGCACCGATGAGAGGCATGACAATAGACCCAGTTAGGAGCCCCCATAAAGCAAGTGTGGTTGCACTAGTCAGCTCGATTTCGATGGCACTATGACTCGGCCAACAGGTGTTCAAGTTTAATTAATGTCCGGTTAAACTTGAATGTAAAAGATGCTGAGTCATAATATGATGAAATAACAATGCATATGAGCATGACATCAACATGAACATGGATGGTAATCATAACCATTAACATATGAATCATAGCAACAATATTTATACTACTGGTGCACCTGAGCATGGCATACCGATGATCATGAATAGCACAAGCATAATAACACTTTGGATGGACATAACATGATCACTAGCACCAGAACATAATTACCAGAAAATAACACGACAACACTATGAGCAAGTAAGCATGTAACCAACCAGATGAAAATAATCATGGCATAAACATGGATCCATAAGCATATAAAGCATTCATGAAATTTTTAACATGCACAACTTATTTAAATATTCAAGTTGAAAACCATGGCTACTGCAAATCCATCATGCGAGTGGCTGTCGTGGCTTGCCTGGGGATGAAGAATACACCAGGGAGAAGTGCGGAAAGCTCGCGGAAGGAATTGCTGGAAAAGTTTCTCCCTCGGAGGGGGCTGATTAGGGGCAAGGGCAAAATGGTCATTTTCACAGTGTGAAAACATTATGAAAATGGTACCAACATGACGGGCTCGACGAGACGAAATCGTGAGACTTGGAATCACCTTGTTTGGAGCTAGGAGCGCGAAGATATAAGCGTTTGACTGCCAGGGGCCTATCTGCAAATAAAATATTCACAACGGGGTCCCTGGCAGCTCGGCGGGTCGCGCACTGCAGCAGCATACGCTTTCCCACGGGGAAAGCGTAAAACACAAAATGCGCATCCACTTATCCACGCTGGCAGTGGCGGGGCCGGGCGCCTGGGTCGCTGACATGCGGGTCCCACCTCTCCCTCTCTCCTCCCGCTCCTTCTTCCTCCTTCTTCCCCGACGCAGTGCGCATAGCCGAGGCAGAGGCGGTGCTTCGACGGCGATAGCCAGGGCTACCGGTCGTCCCCGGCGGCGCCCGACCTACCTACGGGTTCAGGGTGACGAGGCCGATCTGTTCCATGGTGGCGCGGTCGCCGGGAAGCTCGGGAACGGCGGTGGGGGTTGGCTGCGGCGGATGGCGGCTCCGGGCGGCGATGGGGCTTGCGGCCAGAGGCCACCGGAGGAGGAGGCGAAGGGCGGGGAGGCTCCAGGGGGGTGGATGGAGGCCTATGGAGGTGGCTAGATGGGGTGGGGCACGCCGCAGAGCTCGAATTCGAGCTGAGGCCCGCGGCGGCCATGGTGGCAAAGGACGGCGAAGAGAGCCTCTCCGGCTCGGGGAAGAGGCTAGGCGGGACCAGAGGAGGGTAGTGGAGCTGCTGGTGATCTCGGGAGGTGCTCGAAGTGGCTATATATAGACAGGGCGACGTGGGTGGGCGAGCACAGCCGCGGGACACGTCGCCGGAGCCGCGGACGCGTGGGCACGCGAGCTTGCTCGACGGTAGGTGACGAGAGGGTACAAGGGGGAGCTCACGGGGCAGAGGAGGCCAAGGGGCACTGGGAGGAATAGGCCAGGGACGAACAGAGCCGAAACGGCCACAGTGCTCCCGTGGGCGCGCGGAGGCGAGCTCTGACGAGCGATCTACAGGAGGGGGAGAGGGGTCCAGGGAGACGGAGGAGGCACGGGAGAGCTGTTGGACATGGTTGGGCTCGCGAGAACGACGAGCAGAGGAGGGGCCCGAAGCAAACGACACGCAGCTCGCGTCCATGGCATGCCAAAGCGGTGGTCACCGCGTGCACTGGTGCACACAGTGCATGATGGTCGGCCAATTTATGTCGAGGAGACAAGGGAGGCAGAGCTAGTTGCCAAGGAAGAATAAACCAAGCATAGCTGGCACTACTATGATCACAGGGAGCAAGAAACCAAATGCACAACAAGGTGTTTGGTGCTTGCTGTGGTTCACATGCTTGGACATCAAGGCTGATATTTGACTGGGTTTGATCACTTACTAAGGTGATTAAGATGGCAAGGTTTCAGCTCAAGAGGAGGGGTTTAGCTAGTGCTTGTTGTACAAACCACCAGACTGGACAGAAATACAAAATATGAAGTAGCACTCACATATCAAGTTGGATTGAGCTAAATTTTGTAGGAGATGAGTTATTTGATGATATGAAGCTGCTGTAAAAGTTTCATGCCATTTGGAAATACCAAAATGGTACTTGCTTCACAATGCAGCTCCCTGGACAGATTTTAAGAAAAATAGCTAAGAAAAATTGGCTAGATAAAATGAGCCAAAAATTTGTGGAGAGAGTTGATATGGATAGGATAATGTCCTGATAAATTTTCAGCTTAATTGAAACAATATAAAATATAGTTGCTTCACCACCTGAAAATCTGACCAGAAACCAAGATTTGATGCTGAGTAGAGTGATGACATGAGCCCAAATCTTGAGGAGAGTGATGATTTGATCATATGAAGGACCTTGCAAAATTTCAAATCATTTGGATTAACCTAGCTAGTACTTCCTTCACAAAGAATTCCCTCAGACAGGAACTTTGAAAAATTGCTTAGGAATATTCACTAGGAAAATTGAGTTGAATTTTGACAGGAGGCAATGATATGGACATGTAAAGGTGTCCAAAAAGTTTGGGGTCAATCAAGCAAAGATAAATGACACTTCCTTCTCAAAAAGCCACTTAGGGCAGAATGAGAAAAGGAATATTTGTGAATTATCTTTGATGATACCAAGGAAGGGTTTTGACATATTTGTGGAAGATATGACCCAAACAATTTATGAGAATTATTTGGGAATTTTGGGAGTGACAGAAATATAGGTTGTTCCACAACCTAGGGTTAAAAGGGTTATTCCTTTAATAGAAAAAGGAATATTCCCAATAATATTGGGATTGGGCTAAGATGAAAATGACAAGGTCTTGAGATGGTTTTGAGGATGACAAGCCACTAGGGAGCCTGAGAAGTGATGATCTTCCCAGGTTTCAGGACCACAGAGCCACGGAAAAACAATTCAAATAAAAAATCCAAAGAAAAACAAAAGAAAAAGAAAGGGCCAAAAATCAGGGTGTGACATCAAATTAATGTTTACAAACTAATCTCTAGCGAACATTTGGCAGTTGCCAAAATTTGGCATCAAATCAATGTTTACATGCCGTGAAGTAGGATTAGGAATTTATGGCTATTTTTTATATATATCCAGAGATTATGGTTCGATTTTTAAGCACAGTCGTCTATTTACAGACCAATCTTGAAGAAAATAGTGGCACAAACATATTTGTAGGTCATTCAAAATCAATTGTCAAGTCCTGGCTAGGAATTATTAGCACGAACACTAACCCTAGTCGGATTACTAGTAGAAATCATTTGCACAGATGAAACAACTAATCACTTATCACTTGTACCATTCAAACAATCAATACACCACACGGATCTAACGAAACTTACTCAGATTTCATGGATTGGGAGAACATAACCATAGGATTTCTATTCCAAAAAGGGGGAGGCAGGAGTAACCAGAGAAACCCTAGGATCTATTTGACACATAAATGGGTATAGATGACTAACCAGTTGTCCGTCGTCGTCGGAGTGGTCGTCGGAGTCGTCGCCGGGGTCGTCTCCCGAGTCATCACCGGAGTCGGTGTCGACCTTCGCCTCTGGCTGTGGAAGCTCGACGATGTCAGGGTGTAGCGATACCTCGCCGGCAGTGACGGCAACCTCTGTCTCCATATCCACGCCGTGCTCTGGTGCTTCAGCAGCCCCGGCGTCGCCACTCCCTCCTATGGGGCGCTTCGGCGGCATCCTCATACACTGACGGCTTTGAGGACTGAGAGCGGCATCGAGGATGCAAGCGGAGAGAGAGGATTGTGTGTGTGGCGAGGATGGGGGGTGCGGCTGCTCGGGCGCGCAATTAATATGGAGTAGTGAGAGAGAGGCAGGAGACGGTCAAACCACTGGCTCGCCTCCCGGTGAGCCTGCGCACCGGACTGCTGGCATGCCTACCGTCGTTTCACACAGCTACTCGCACACCTCCCGATGACACTGCGCAGTGAGCACGCCTCCCGTCAATTCACACACCTGCACGCACGCCTCCCGGTCTGCCTACGCGGCGGACTACTCGCATGCGTCCCGTCAGCTCACTCCTGCTCGCACGGCACACGGATCGCGTGGCGACACGCATATTGTTTTTCTATTTGGATGATTAATGTTGCCGCTTTATTGCTTAACCGAAGCATGGCACGTATCCATTGTTGGTCTAACGCTCATGGTCCGAATAAATAATCCGTTTGGGATATTGGTTCCCAATTATTAATAATCTCCCATTTGTAAGAAGATAAAGATTACATCAAAACTGGTCTCAAATTTGACAAAAAAAAGTAAAATGCCACTTTCTATTGGTGTCCATATGACAACACGATAAGTTTCATGAATTTCAAATAAGTTTTGGATGTACTAGAATTTAAAAATCAAGATTCTCAATGTTTGAAATTTCTTGCATGGGGAGTAAACATGCACCCAACGAGACACATGTGTTTTTGCAATCCATTTAGGTGCACTGTCACGTGTGCATGTAGCTCAAATTTGATTTTTGCACATTATACCCCTAGAAAATCAATCAATGTACTAAAACGTCTTAATGATCTCTGTTTTTTTTTCAAAATTAAAACGTCCCTCCTTTGGTAACATATGTTCACCGCGGGATAATTTAACATGCATCGTAATTGCGGTGGATTCGCGATGTGTGTGTGTGTGTCTGTGCGCGTCTGGGGGGTGGCGGGTGGCTGGCAGTACACTACGAGTCGTGAGCCGCCGTGTGGGTTGGCCATTTTGTGAGGCAGGTGCCACATTAGAGTCGTGAATTCATTATTTAAAACATTACACAACCCTTTCATACATACATGTTTTAGCCACATGCAATCGATGGTTGTCCTGCACGACACTCGATACTCACGTGTGACACTTTTTGTGGGCTCGCGAGGTCGTCATCCATCACTTTGACGAACAGCCGGCAGAGAGGTTAATTTGACCAGCAAGGTATAATCTTTTTTGTTTGTGTTATGGTGGGAGTATATAGTACGCGTCGAAGAGGTGGGAGGGGACTAGCATATATATACTATACGTACGCGTCTGTGAACAAGTACACCTCACTCAGTGTCGGGACTTTTTGGTTTCCGAGGCACCTGCCACATCAAAGTTGTGAAATTGGCTATTCAAACATCACACAACACCTCTTTGGGCCACATGCATGCAGGCGGTGGTTATCCTAGGACACTCACGTGTGACGCTTCCATCTATGGGCCCACGAGGCCATCGTCGATGCATGCATCACTTTGACCTACATCGGGAGAGGTTAATTAATTTCACCATCAAGGAGGATTCTTTTTGGGTTGTATTACGGTAGGAGCATATAGTATGCATCGAAGAGGGGGAAGGGGACCATCATATGTAGTACGCTTCATGAACCTCGCTCTGTGTGGGGACTTTACGGTTTTCGAGGCATGTGCCACATCAAAGTTGTGCATTTTGGGTATTCAACATATGTTTGGCCCACATGCAAAGCGATGGTGGTTGTCCTCTCGCACCCACTTACGCGGTTATCAGCGATATCGATGCTTTCCATCTGTGGGCCCGCTTGGTCCATCACTACTTTGCCTGACAACGAGAGAGGTTAATTTGACTTAGGAGGGGATTATTTTTTTGTTTGTAATACGGTATATATATAGGTCATGCTCTGGGATGACATGATACAGTTTGAGCACACACATGCATGTGTACACATGAATCCCTCCCATCGAGTCAAAGTGGCTAGTACCACGACACGTCATGAACCGATCTCGCTCTGTGTGAGGACTGTACGATTTTCGATGCACGCGCCACATCAATGTTGTGAAATGGTATTCAAACATGCATGCACGCATCACCTCCATACATATGCATGTAGTGGTTGTCTTCGAATGGTACACTCCCTCACGTGGTTATCGGCGACAAGCCTATATATTCATGGGCCCGCGTGGACATCCATGATCACCTTGACCGACAACAAGATAGGTTACCATGGCGGATTCTTCCTTTGGTTCGTGTTATCGTAGTATAGGTCATGGTGAGATTCAAACCTAATTAAGTTTGAGTGCATACTATGCACGCATGCATGCATGAATCCCTGTCATCGGCTTGAAGTGTGGTGTGACATACATATGCATCGTCAACTAACCCTCACTCAGTGTGGGGATTTCTGGTTCGAAAGCACGGTGCCACATCAAAGTTGTTCCATTGTGTATTCAAACACACCTCTCCATACATATGTTTGGGCCACACGCAGGCAGTGTTGTCTTCGGGGACTAGCTACTTGCGTGATTATTGGCGAGCTAGCCCATCTCCGGGGTCGCATGGATGGCCATCACTTTGACCAACAACAAGAGAGAGGTTGTACGACCAAGGTGGATTATTTTTGGTCCATTTTACGATCCATCTTGGTGAGATGCCTCTCTAGCCCGCCGACTGAAAGTGGGTGTGTGTGTGGGGGGGGGGGGGAACTGCTACTTCGCACTTTGCTAGGTGAGCCTCCATGGGGGGGCATGCATTCATAGCTTAGGATTCCCTTCCTGCCGACACGAGGGGGGCAAGCAATATCGTGCGCTTTGTGAGATAGGTGCCACATCGAAGTTGCATTTGGTATTTGAACATCAAACCACCCTTTTCATACATATATTTGGTCCACATGCAAGTGTGTTCGTGTTCTAACCCTCTCCCGCGTCATTTTTCACCAAATTTATGAACATTAGACAAGTCGGATGACGCAACAGACACGGTTCACTCACACTAACTGTGTGCCACGCCGGTGCCCCTGTCACGGACATCCGCACAGTACATTGGGCTCCACAAGGCTTCCCCTCTCAAAAATATCTACCCGCCTACACCTTTTTCTGTTTGGTAACACACGGTTATTATGTTTCGACCGTGTGTTATGTTTCTTGTTCCCGCTCCCGGCTGCATCCCTCGAAAATATCTGTCCGCCTCAAGGGTTTTTCTGTTTCATAACACATGGTTGTTATTTCCGGACCGTGTGCGATGCACCATCATCCAAATTTTCAATAGCCCCGGCATTTCACTCCCGTGTTTGACTCCCGCGTAGTAAAATTTTCAGTAGCCGCGTCATTTCCTCAAACACACCCCCCCTCCACACACACACACACCGCAAAACCTCCTCGGGCACGCGCGCGTGCGCGCACACACACACACCCCTCCCTCGCTCGAAACCTTAGCAAGGTCACCACCGCCGCCGCAAGGCCTCCATTGTCAACATCTGTCAGTTTGCCCGTGCAGCTTACCCACCGATCTCCATACCTAGGTGTAACACCCCCGGTGATTAGCAACAGTAATCACTTTTGATAATGACATGTCAGCAAGCTTAATAGTGCATAATCATCATTAGCATCATATTGCATTTCAACTCCTAAGTCAAATTCAAATTTAAACGAAAGTGGAATATAAAAGTTGTCCAACATAGAAACTAAAATGTCAGATAAATAACAAATATTCCAGAGGCTATTCTAAAATTGAAACCAACATCATTGGAATTGGATAAGTGACTCGAACAACCTCAAACAGTGGATAAAGATAATATTTAATAACCATTTATTAAATCTGAAATAAATATGGAATTATATTTTGTCCCAACTAATTTTAGGTGTTAGGGAATAATGCACTGGTATTTATGAACTAGGTCTCATGTTTTACAAAAACCATTTTGAGGCCTAGCTATTTACTAGCAGAGTAAAGGGAATAAATAAAGAAAAGAAAAAGGAAAAGAAATAGAAAACAGAGAAGAAGAAAAAAGAGCAACCCCCCCCACGGCCCAACTGGGCCGAAGCCCAGCCGGCCGGCCCACCTGCGCCCCCCCTGGCCTATACCTACCCCCCAGCCGGCCGAACCCTAGCCGACCCCATCCCTCCCCCACTCGTCCCCCTCTGCCCCCCCCCCCCTCAACTGAATCTGGATCGGGATCCCCCCATCCCGTCGACCGACGCCGCTCGTCTCCCCCCCCGCGCTCCGACGACCGCCCTCGCCGCTCGCTTCCGACCCCGCCTCCCCGACGTCCGCCTCTCCTTCCACCGCCGTCGTCTCTTCCTACCTCCCCACCCCGATCCCTCCTCCTCTCCATCTACGCCCGCGCCACCCGTCCCTCACCGTCGCTTTCCTCCGCGCCTCGTTCCTCTCTCTACACCGACCCTCCTCTCTCCTCCGTCGCCGTCCCTCAGCCCTCATCGTCGCCCGCTCCCGTTCGCCCCTGCTCCCCTAGCCCCCCTTCTCCCCCTCCCTCTCCCCCCTCCCCATCTAGCGCCTCCTCTCTCCCCTGCTCGCCCCTCCGCCCCCGCTCTGGGCTCCCGCACGCGCCCGCCTGCCGGCGCCCAACGCCCGCGCGCGCGCACACGCCAGCGCACCGAGGAGCCCCCTCGCGCCCCACCCCTCTCGCCCGCTCGGCGCCCTGCGCCGCTACGCCGCGCCCTCCCGCAACCGCCGCCGCGCCGCCGCCCTCGCCGCGCCGCGCTCGCCCGCGCGGCTGTGTGCTCCGGCGACCACCGCCCACCCCCCTCGCCGTGGCCCACTGGCCGCGTCCAGTTCGGCCCCCAGCGCCCGCCGCACCGCGCGCCCGTCGCCCGCGCCTTGCCTGCCACTGCCCGCTGGGCCCCGAACCCCCTAGCCACTGACAACGGGCCCCGCCCTAAAACGTTTCAAAAAAAAAAAGAAATAAAAATAAATAATTAAATAATTAATTAATTAATTAGTTATTAATTAGTTAATTAATCCTGATTAGGTTAATCTAATAACTAATTAGTGTTAATTAAACAGTAATTAGTAATTAACTTAATTAACCGCTGACATCAGCATGAGGTCATGCTGATGTCATCATCAGCACTGTTTCGGATAATGTTGAATTAAATAATTAATAAATTTCAGAAATTAATAAAAACTTTAGAAAATCATATTAAATAAACCGTAACTCCGATGAAAATATTTTATACATGAAACTTGCTCAGAACGACGATACGAACCCGGATACGCCCTCTGTATTCCCGTCAGACGCCCGCAACATAAGAACGTTGAACAATTAGACCGATTTCGATAAATGATAGTGTCCAACCCTAATAAATAAATCCGAATAAATTCCTAAATTAACTAAATCATTTAGTTAGGCAGTAGAACACCCCGGCATATCATTTAGGCATGTCGTACATATTGTTTGCATTATTGCCGTGAAATTTATTGTTTCTCTCCCCCTCCTTCTCTCTCGATAGACGCCGAGACCGACGACGCTGCACCAGGTTACAACTACTCTACACGACGAGCAGCCCGTTGACGACCTCCCTCTCTTGCCAGAGCAACCAAGCAAGCCCCCCCCCCTTGAGCATTCCGAATCCGCCCATTCTATTCTCCTGCTTGCATTAGATTTGCTACTGTTAATGTATGCTCCTATTCTGATGCATAGCCTGCTGTTGTACCTGTTCATTGCTACCTTACCTGCCTATGATAAACTGTTTAGTATAGGTTGGTATGAACCATCGTGACCCCACCACCTTACTTTGTCGCCCTCGCTTGTTCACGACGACTCGATCAACGTGATCGTCGATCAGAGACAGACGCCTCACTTCACATCCCCTTAGTTGTACGACTCTGCTTAGTTACTATCGAGTGCCGAGGGTGATACCTCGTAACGCACTCCTGATGAATACTCTGCAGCATAGCTGTTCGGTCGTCCATCGAGGTGATTCCTCCTTCTCCATGTCCGATACGACTCTGTCGTGCAACCCCTCAGTGTGAACCTGAGGGTGATACCTCATACGTTCACCCGATATTAGACCACGGTTACTTAACCTTTGTCACGGCGGGTCCACCCTGGTGGGTACCCGCTGGGGATCTATGTTGTCGAGTGTGCCGGAAGGGCACTCGAGTGTGGTACTGTGGCGCTTCAGAAACTCTGAATGTTTTCCGCTTGTACTAAATGAGCTGATCGGATTTGGGTGTGTGATCTGAGTGGGTCGACGTGCCCTATACGCACTACCACCACGCGGGATTATGGTTATGGGGCCCTCTGCGATGTACGTTTCTCCGAAAGCTATCGACGTCACGATTCACCGTGCGGGCTGATCGTCGGGATTGGGCTGGATACTTCACTGGCGAGTTCAGTGTCCGCCTGCACCCCGGCCAGCCACGCAACGCGCAGGGTGCCCAGGGCGATGGCCCGAGACCCCTGGGTGCATAGGTTAGTCCGGCGTGCTGACCTCTCTGCTGAGCCTAGGTAGAGCGCTGCTTCGTGTTGATCTTCCGAGGACGGGCATTACCCAGCAAGTATGTCCGGCCAGAGTTGATCGAGCGTGTTGGGTACAGTAGTGCACCCCTGCAGGGATGAATCTTCTATCGATAGCCGGTCCTACGGTAAAGGACGCTCAGTTTGTGTACCCCGATCTACTACTTAATTGGATACTTGTTACTTAATTGAAGCTTCGGGATTACTTTCTCGCTGGGAGTCGAGGAAGATCTTTGAGCTGTACTTCAACATGTTTGCTAAATAAAATGCTATTCTACTCTCTTCTACTGCTCTAGCGCAAGATGATGGCTTTGAGAAGATGTTTGAAGATGCTGTCTTCGATAGGACTAGGCCTTTCCTCTATTCTGCATTTCTGCAGCCCAGTCCACTATACATACACCTTTCTCCATTGATAATGTTGCATATGTAGTATAGATCCTTGCTTGCTGAGTACTCGGATGAGTACTCGCGGTTGCTTTATTTTCTCTTTTCCCCATATACCCCACCTTGATGATACACCAGACGATGGAGTCCAGTACAGACGCCACCACCGGACCTACTACCAGGCGGTCCAGAGGCACGTACTACTGGATCGAGCCAGCTGACCAGAGTAGGATCGGAGGCTCCCAGGCAGGAGGCCAACGCCTTTCGATCTAGTGTCGCTGTTTGTGCTAGCCTTCTTAAGCAAAACTTGTCTAACTATGTCTGTACCCAGATATTTTTGTATGACTGACTTATGTATTCGGATCTTCGGATCCCTGGTCTGTAATATTGTGGACCTCCGTTTATTGTGTTTAGAGTTGTGTTGTGATATCTTCCGCGTGAGTCCCTGGGCTTGATCGTACACGTTTGCGTGTATGATTAGTGTACGATGAACGGGGGCGTCACAAGTTGGTATCAGAGCCGACGCCTGTAGGAAGCCCCCCTCCAAATTCCTTGGCCGAAGTCGGGTCTAGAAACCGAGAAACTAAATTACACTTGGCTGTGTGGCTTACGGGCCCACGTCGCAACTGGGTGGTATTAGGATCTTTTATTCCTCGTCTATACTCTGGGACTCTAATATCTCTTCTATTCGGGTTAAATAAAGTTTACTAACGCCGACACTTAGGATCTCGTAAATTCTGTCTACCCGGAGAGCTGGATATCTGTGCGATTTCCCTGTCGTTGATCTGATTAGTCTGATAATCATTTTCCTTTCCATTGTTTTGTCTAACCTTTCTCTCCGTTGTGTTAAACTTCTCATTGTCATTTGACAAATCTGAATTTCCTCTGTTTCAGATGGACCTTTGTTTCACCGCGTCCTACGACACAGCTTGTGCTTCGCACTTGGGCTCGTGATGCCCCTGGTTTTCCAGCTGTCCTGATCGCTCTCATGACCGACTTGGCTACCGCTGGTACCCTGAGTACATGGTTTACGAGAGATTACCGTAGTTTATCAGGAGCAGTACCATGCTGATGTTCGTATCATGATCGGCAGAATGACTCAGACACCGAGCTGCACCTTTTCCACGGTATCGGCGTGACGATTGAGATGGCAGTACATGATGCCGCCTACTCTGCTGTCGCACGTCTTCGAGGACAGTTCAGTGATATCTTGGATGACCTGATTCCGATACATTCCGTATGCCCCTGCTGGAGATGCTACCGGATACTACACACTATCTGTGCCCCGTACGAGCCTCGCCGATATGACCACCGCGTTCTGATTCAGTGCACTCAGGCGCTGATCGCACTGTTCGGGCTCTTCCGTCGAGTTGGTTGCCACTCGAGCACTTCTCTACGATGCATGACGCAGTTGATGCCCGCTGTTCGTGCAGGGATACATCCGGAGCAATCCTTTACCCACGCAGGACTCAGATGTATGCTGGTATTGACTGCCTGCTGTTGGAGGTCACACACCTAAACGTGGACCTCTTCTCCAGCTCGAGACCAGGTTCTGCATCAGAGTGCACATGGAGCACAGGATCCTTCCGCGACGAATATTCGTCGTCCGCACTCGCAGTTACCCCGTTACAGTGGTTTTCTCCGACGTTGATGTGCCTTTGCTATGTCTCGTTGTGTATTCTTACCGCGTGCCTGCGCGCCGCCTAGTATGTCTAGCTTTTAATTTGCGCTGTTATGCTGTCCGCATGTACCCACTTTGTGTATGGATCTGTATGTCTTAATCGACTACTGTTTTGTATCTATTACACTGCTTAGGTATTGTCGTGTTACATCATACTTGTCGCTAAACACTCGCAATTGCTTTTACTAAACTACCCCCTGTTGATATTTAGCAGGATGGTTAGACCAGGTGGTCGTGGTCGTGGTCGTGCCCCTGAACGTCCACCACCGCCAGACTATATGGCAGCTATGATGCAACAGTTCGAGCTCAACCGCCAGTTCATGGTTGGAATCATGGCTCAGTTTCCGCATCAGAACAACCAGAACCCACCTTCAATAACACTGCCGGAGTTTATGCGACTCAACCCTACTCACTCCGCAACTCAGACAGCATTGGATGCTGATGACTGGCTCCGCGACATCACTCACAGAGATCGAGTCTGCTAATGTCGCCCCCGCCAACTTTGTCACCTTCGCGTCCTTTTTCTTAAAGGGCCCGCTGCTCAATGGTGGGCCACACACAAGCGTTCACTGCCTGTTGGAACAGTCATTACCTGGTATGAGTTCCAGGCTGCTTTCCGTACACGCTACATCCCTCAAGCAATTATGGAACGCATGAAGACCCAGTTCCGCAACCTCATCAGGGCAATAAAACCGTCAAGCTTATCAGCGGGAATTTCTTGATCTCTCCCGCTATGCTAAGAAGACATCGCCACAGATGCTCGCAGACAGGAGAAGTTCCGTAATGGACTCCACCCTGACCTCAAGCTTGCACTTGCTGCCCAAGCTACAATGACTTCTCAACTCTAGTGAACAAGGCTATTCTTGTTGAGACCGCTCAGATGGAACACAAGGACTCGCAGAAGCGCTATCGTTGATGCTGGCTCATTCGGGCTCAGCACCGAAGCGTAGAGTTTGGTTCCCAACAACGCGTTCCGTCCCAATACCTCTGCGCCAAAGAACAATGCTGCACCACGTTCTGCCTCCTCCACCACCGAGACCGTCAAAGGCTCAGCTATTCAGAACAATGCCCTCTTCGTCCTGAAGATGGTTGTGTTTCAAGTGCCGCAAACCAGCCACCAGGCTAAAGACTGCCGCCAGACTCAGAATCAGTTAGATTTTCCTCGTGCTGGCCGTGGATATGGCCGTGGCAACAATCAGACCCGCAACTAAATACTGGGTCTGCTTCACGTGTGTTGGTCAGGCTTACAACATTGACATTGAAGAAGTCCAGGATCACCTGCTACTGTGATGGGTACCCTTCTTGTTACTCAGTACCTGCTTCTGTATTATTTGATTCAGGAGCATCGCATTCATTCATGTCTGAAGCATTTGCATTATCTCATACATTGCATTCGAAAAGATGAACCTGCCAATAGTTGTCCGTACCCCTGGAGGCCAATGTCAAACCACTAGATGGCACATATGTCCCTGTTGAAATCGAGGAATTTGAATTCCTGGCTTCCCCTATTATCCTGAAGTCTTCCACCATAGACCTCATACTCGGAATGGATTGGTTGAAACTCACATTGCTTCGATCAATTGTGCCACTAAAGTTATCCAACTTCTTCACCCCTCCGATGAGATAGTGAACTACACTGCCCGAATTACTCGAGACGCTGAAGCTGAGTATATAGTTATGAATGCTTTGAACGCCTCACCTCGGGAAGGAATCGAGAACGTTTCTGTCGTTCGAGATTTTCCAGACGTCTTTCCCGAAACTTCCAGGCATACCCCCGCTAGAGCTTGTCGAGTTGTCATTGACTTGAAGCCTGGCACGTTCCTATTGCCAAGCGACCTTATAATGCCTCCGCATCACCTTCTTGAGCTTAAGGAAGAAATCGACAAGTCACTTAAGAGTGGTTTCATCCGCCCAGTTCCTCTGCTTGGGGAGCACCTCACTCTTCGTTAAGAAGAAGGATGGAACTAACCGATTGGTTCAGGATTACCGGCCCATTAACCAAGCCACAATCCAGAATAAATACCCACTGCCCCGTATCAATGATCTTTATGATCAACTTGCCGGATCATCGGTGTTCTCTAAACTCGACTTGAGGTTGGTTATCACCAGATCCGTGTCCTGAAGAGGACATTCCCAAGACTGCATTCGTCACTCGTTATGGCTCCTATGAATACACCGTCATGTCATTTGCCTAACGAATGCCCCAGACATCACATTCTCCCGTTGATGAATTATATATTCATGATTACCTCGACAAATTCGTCTGTGTATATCTAGATGATATTCTGGTCTATTCTAAAATAAAGAGGAACAGCTGAACATCTCTGCCTGTTCTAGAAAGGCTCCAACACCAGTTTTGTATGCCAAGTATTCCAAATGCGAATTTTGGCTTCCTGAAGTAACTTCCTTGGACATGTGATTTCCAAGGATGGGATTGCTGTTAACCCCGAACGAGTTCAGGCTATTCTCGACTGGACTCCCCCAAAGAATGTTAAGCAGTCAGAAGTTTTCTCGGACTCGCAGTTATTGCCGTCGATTCGTTGAGACTTTTCCAAGATTGCAAAACCATTGACAAATCTGCTTCACAAAGGTGTAAATTTTGATGACAGAAAAATGTCAAGAAAGCTTTCAGACACTAAAAGAAAATTGACATCTGCCCCAGTACTAGCACCCCCGGATGTCCCAAAGGATTTCGTGATATACTGTGATGCATCTCGTCAAGGATTAGGCTGTGTCCTAATGCAAGAGCGCAAGTGATTGCTTATGCCTCCCGACAATTGCGTCCTCATGAAGAAAATATTCCCGTGATGATCTGAACTTTCTGCGGTTATCTATGCCTTGAAGCTATGGCGACATTACCTTCTCGGTAACCGTGCGAGGATATACACGGATCACCAAATTGAAGTATTTATATACTCCAACCAGATCTGAACCTTCGTCAACAAAGATGGCTCGAACAATTGCCGATTATGATATGAATATTCAATATACCCCGGCAAGCAAATGTAATGGCCGATGCTTTGAGCCGCAAGCTATCAAGCAACCATATGGTTCAGAACACAACCTCTTCTCATGAGAGTTTCTAATTGAACCTCCATATTGTTCCACAGGGTTATCTCAATACCCTGGTTTCGAACCAGATTTAGAACACGGCATTAAGGTTATGCAAAGGTATGACACTGAAGTTGAAAAGAATCAAGCGATACCTCGAGAAAGGAAAGCCGTCGGAATTCCATCTTGATGCAGATGGGATCCTATTTTTCCAACCAGTCTCTTCGTACCCAAGTTCAAGAATGAGAGGAAAACGTTATGAAGGAAGCTCATGACACCCTGTCCATTCACCCTGGTAGCCACAAAGATGTACCGTGACATTTGTCAAAGATACTGGTGGCCTAATATGAAGCGAGACATTGTCTCGTTATGTTCTGGTGTGACATTTGCCGCCGCATTAAATAGAACATCAAAGGCCTGCAACTTGCAACCCCTAAATTCCTGAATGGAAATGGGACAAGGTCCAAATGGATTTCATTACTGGTTTTCCCAATCTCAAAGGGTCTGATGCTATTTTTGTCGTCATTGACCGATTCTCCAAGGTTGCCACTTTCTGCCTTAAGAGAGACAATCACGCTAGCCAGTTAGCAGACTTGTATGTTCCCGAATTGTGTCACTCCACGGTGTTCCGTTGAGATCAGTTCTGATCGTGGCAGCCTCTTCACCTCCAGATTCTGGAATAGTTTCCAAGAGCTATGGGAACTCATCTGTCTTTCAGCACCGCTTTTCACCCTCATCACAGGGTCAAGTTGAACGAGTTAATCAAGTGCTCGAAGATATGCTTCGAGCTTGCGTCATCTCCTTCGGTAAGAAATGGGAGGAATCTCTCCCGTATGCCGAATTCTCTTACAACAATAGCTATCAAGCTAGTCTGAAGATGGCACCGTTTGAAGTTTCTATACGCGTAAGTGTCGAACCCCTCTGAATTGGTCAGAAACTGGGGAACGCTCACTCGTCGGACCGGACATTATTCGCAAGCGAAGACAAGTCGCATTGTCGTGAACATTTAAACTGTCAGTCTCGTCAGAAGAGCAACATGACCGTAAGCACCAGGAAATGGTCTATCAACCTGGCGAACAAGCTTACCTTCGTGTCACTCCATTGAAAGGCACTCATCGGTTCGGAATCAAAGGCAAGTTAGCTCCACGCTACATTGGCCCGTTCCGTATTCTGCCCGTCGAGGAGAAGTGGCATATCAATTGGAATTGCCGCCAAATCTTTCACAAGTACATGGTCTTTCATGTATCCCAACTCCGTCGCTGCTTCAAGGATCCTATTCGAGCTGTGGATCATGAAGTGCTTGATTACGGGAAGATCTGTCTATCCAGAAATCCCATCCGTATCTTGATCAAGCTGAGCGTCGAACACGTCAAAAGTCAATCAAGTTCCTCAAGGTTCAGTGGTCAAATCATTCTGAAGATGAGGCCACTTGGGAACGCGAGGATCGTCTTCGGAAGAATACCCCTCTTTCTTTCAGTCTTCCTCTTAATTCTCGGGACGAGAATTCTTAATAGAATGAGAGAATTGTAACACCCCCGGTGATTAGCAACAGTAATCACTTTTGATAATGACATGTCAGCAGCTTAATAGTGCATAATCATCATTAGCATCATATGCATTTCAACTCCTAAGTCAAATTCAAATTTAAACGAAAGTGGAATATAAAGTTGTCCAACATAGAAACTAAAAGTCAGATAAATAACCAAATATTCCAGAGGCTATTCTAAAATTGAAACCAACATCATTGGAATTGGATAAGTGACTCGAACAACCTCAAACAGTGGATAAAGATAATATTTAATAACCATTTATTAAATCTGAAATAAATATGGAATTATATTTTGTCCAAACTAATTTTAGTGTTAGGGAATAATGCACTGGTATTTATGAACTAGGTCTCATGTTTTACAAAAACCATTTTGAGGCCAGCTATTTACTAGCAGAGTAAAGGGAATAAATAAAGAAAAGAAAAGGAAAAGAAATAGAAAACAGAGAAGAAGAAAAAAAGACCCCCCCCCCCCCCACGGCCCAACTGGGCCGAAGCCCAGCCGGCCGGCCCACCTGCGCCCCCCCTGGCCTATACTACCACCCCCAGCCGGCCGAACCCTAGCCGACCCCCCCCCCCACTCGCCTCTTCCCCCCCCTCCCCCTCACTGGATCTGGATCGGGATCCCCATCCCGTCCTACCGACTCCGTCTCGTCCCCCCCGCGCTCGACGACCGCGCCTCGCCGCTCGCGCCGACCCCGCGCCCCGACGCCGCCTCTCCGTCACCGCCGTCGTCTCCGACCTCCACCCCGAGCCCCTCCTCGCCATCGACGCCCGGCGCCCCGAGCCCGCACGCTCGCTTGGCCCCGCGCCCTCGACGCGCTCGACACCGACGCCGGCCTGCTTCTCCTCCGTCGCCGTCCCCCTCAAGCTCGAGCCCGCTGCCCCGCTCCCTACGAACCCCGGTGAGGCCCCCGGCCTCTCCTCTCCCCTCCCCTCGTCGCGCCGCTCGCCACGCTCCGCCCCGGCTCGCCCGCGCTCGGCCCGCACGCGCCCGCGCTGCCGCGCCCAACGCCCGCGCGCCGCGCACACGCCAGCGCACCGAGGAGCCCGCCTCGCGCCCCGACCCCTCTCGCCCCGCTCGGCGCCCTGCGCCGCTACGCCGCGCCCTCCCCGCACTCGCCCGCGCCGCGCCGCCGCTCGCCGCCGCCCGCGCTCGCCCGCGCGGCTGTGTGCTCCGGCGACCACCGCCCGAGCCCCCCCTCGCCGTGGCCCGACTGGCCGCGTCCAGTTCGGGCGCCCCAGCGCCCGCGCGCACCGCGCGCCCGTCGCCCGCGCCTGTGGCCTTGGGCCACTGCCCGCTGGGCCCCGAACCCCCTAGCCACTGACAACGGGCCCCGCCCTAAAACGTTTCAAAAAAAAAAGAAATAAAAATAAATAATTAAATTAATTAATTAATTAATTAGTTAATTAATTAGTTAATTAATCCTGATTAGGTTAATCTAATTAACTAATTAGTGTTAATTAAACAGTAATTAGTAATTAACTTAATTAACCGCTGACATCAGCATGAGGTCATGCTGATGTCATCATCAGCACTGTTTCGGATAATGTTGAATTAAATAATTAATTAAATTTCAGAAATTAATAAAAACTTTAGAAAATCATATTAAATAAACCGTAACTCCGATGAAAATATTTTATACATGAAACTTGCTCAGAACGACGATACGAACCCGGATACGCCCTCTGTATTCCCGTCAGACGCCCGCAACTATAAGAACGTTGAACAATTAGACCGATTTCGATAAATGAATAGTGTCCAACCCTAATTAAATAAATCCGAATAAATTCCTAAATTAACTAAATCATTTAGTTAGGCAGTAGAACACCCCGGCATATCATTTAGGCATGTCGTACATATTGTTTGCATTATTGCCGTGAAATTTATTGTTTCTCTCCCCCTCCTTCTCTCTCGATAGACGCCGAGACCGACGACGCTGCACCAGGTTACAACTACTCTACCGACGAGCAGCCCGTTGACGACCTCCCTCTCTTGCCAGAGCAACCAAGCAAGCCCCCCCCCTTGAGCATTCCAGATATCGCCCATTCTATTCTCCTGCTTGCATTAGATTTTGCTACTGTTAATGTATGCTCCTATTCTGATGCATAGCCTGCTGTTGTAACCTGTTCATTGCTACCTTACCTGCCTATGATAAACTGTTTAGTATAGGTTGGTATGAACCATCTGTGACCCCACCACCTTACTTTGTCGCCCCTGCTTGTTCATCGACGACTCGATCAACGTGATCGTCGATCAGAGACAGACGCCTCACTTCACATCCCCCTTAGTTGTACGACTCTGCTTAGTTACTATCGAGTGCCGAGGGTGATACCTCGTAACGCACTCCTGATGAATACTCTGCAGCATAGCTGTTCGGTCGTGCTCATCGAGGGTGATTCCTCCTTCTCCATGTCCGATACGACTCTGTCGTGCAACCCCTCAGTGTGAACCTCGAGGGTGATACCTCATACGTTCACCCTGATGATTATGACCACACGGTTACTTAACCTTTGTCACAGGCGGGTCCACCCTGGTGGGTACCCGCTGGGGATCTATGTTGTCGAGTGTGCCGGAAGGGCACTCGAGTGTGGTACTGTGGCGGAGCTTCAGAAACTCTGAATGTTTCCGCTTGTTACTAAATGAGCTGATCGGATTTGGGTGTGTGATCTGAGTGGGTCGACGTGCCCTATACGCACTACCACCACGCGGGATTATGGTTATGGGGCCCTCTGCGATGTACGTTTCTCCGAAAGCTTATCAGACGTCACGATTCACCGTGCGGGCTGATCGTCGGGATTGGGCTGGATACTTCACTGGCGAGTTCAGTGTCGCGCCTGCACCCCGGCCAGCCACGCAACGCGCAGGGTGCCCAGGGCGATGGCCCGAGACCCCTGGGTGCAGAGGTTAGTCCGGCGTGCTGACCTCTCTGCTGAGCCTAGGTAGAGCGCTGCTTCGTGTTGATCTTCCGAGGACGGGCATTACCCAGCAAGTATGTCCGGCCAGAGTTGATCGAGCGTGTTGGGTAACAGTAGTGCACCCCTGCAGGGATGAATCTTCTATCGATAGCCGGTCCTACGGTAAAGGACGCTCAGTTTGTGTACCCCGATCTACTACTTAAATTGGATACTTGTTACTTAATTGAAGCTTCGGGATTACTTTCTCGCTGGGAGTCGAGGAAGGATCTTTGAGCTGTACTTCAACATGTTTGCTAAATAAAATGCTATTCTACTCTCTTCTACTGCTGCAAGATGATGGCTTTGAGAAGATGTTTGAAGATGCTAGTCTTCGATAGGACTAGGCCTTTCTCTCTATTCTGGCATTTCTGCAGCCCAGTCCACATATACAGCCTTTTCTCCATTGATAATGTTGCATATGTAGTATAGATCCTTGCTTGCTGAGTACTTCGGATGAGTACTCGCGGTTGCTTTATTTTCTCTTTTCCCCCATATACCCCACCTTGATGATACACCAGACGATGGAGTCCAGTAGCCAGACGCCACCACCGGAGCCTACTACCAGGCGGGTCCAGAGGGCACGTACTACTGGATCGAGCCAGCTGACCAGGAGTAGGATCGGAGGCTCCCAGGCAGGAGGCCAACGCCTTTCGATCTAGTGTCGCTGTTTGTGCTAGCCTTCTTAAGGCAAAACTTGTCTAACTATGTCTGTACCCAGATATTATTTGTATGACTGACTTATGTATTCGGATCTTCGGATCCCTGGTCTGTAATATTGTGGACCTCCGTTTATTTGTGTTTAGAGTTGTGTTGTGATATCTTCCCGTGAGTCCCTGGGCTTGATCGTACACGTTTGCGTGTATGATTAGTGTACGATTGAACCGGGGGCGTCACAAGTTGGTATCAGAGCCGACTGCCTGTAGGAAGCCCCCCTCCAAATTCCTTGGCCGAAGTCGGGTCTAGAAACCGAGAAACTAAATTACTAACTTGGCTGTGTGGCTTACGGGCCCACGTCGCCAACTGGGTGGTATTAGGATCTTTTATTCCTCGTCTATACTCTGGGACTCTAATATCTCTTCTATTCGGGTTAAATAAAGTTTACTAACGCCGACACTTAGGATCTCGTAAATTCTGTCTACCCGGAGAGCTGGATATCTGTGCGATTTCCCTGTCGTTGATCTGATTAGTCTGATAATCATTTTCCTTTCCATTGTTTTGTCTAACCTTTCTCTCCGAGTTGTGTTAAACTTCTCATTGTCATTTGACAAATCTGAATTTCCTCTGTTTCAGATGGACCGTTTGTTTCCACCGCGTCCTACGACACAGCTTGTGCTTCGCACTTGGGCTCGTGATGCCCCTGGTTTTCCAGCTGTCCTGATCGCTCTCATGACCAGACTTGGCTACCGCTGGTACCCTGAGTACATGGTTTACGAGGATTACCGTGAGTTTAATCAGGAGCAGTACCATGCTGATGTTCGTATCTATGATCGGCAGAATGACTCAGACACCGAGCTGCACCTTTTCCACGGTATCGGCGTGACGATTGAGATGGCAGTACATGATGCCGCCTACTCTGCTGTCGCACGTCTTCGAGGACAGTTCAGTGATATCTTGGATGACTCTGAGTTCCGATACATTCCGTATGCCCCTGCTGGAGATGCTACCGGATACTACACAGCTATCTGTGCCCCGTACGAGCCTCGCCGATATGACCACCGCGTTCTGATTCAGTGCACTCAGGCTCTGGATCGCACTGTTCGGGCTCTTGCCGTCGAGTTGGTTGCCACTCGAGCACGTCTCTACGATGCTATGACGCAGTTGATGCCCGCTGTTCGTGCAGGGATACATCCGGAGCACATCCTTTACCCACGCAGGACTCAGATGTATGCTGGTATTGACTGGCCTGCTGTTGGAGGTCACACACCTACACGTGGACCTCTTCTTACAGCTCGAGACCAGGTTCTGCATCAGAGTGCACATGGAGCACAGGATCCTTCCGCGACGAATATTCGTCGTCCGCACTCGCAGTTACCCCGTTACAGTGGTTTTCTCCGACGTTGATGTAGCCTTTGCTATGTCTCGTTGTGTACTTCCTTACCGCGTGCCTGCGCGCCGCCTAGTATGTCTAGCTTTTAATTTGCGCTGTTATGCTGTCCGCATGTACCCGACTTTGTGTATGGATCTGTATGTCTTAATCGACTACTGTTATGTATCTATTACACTGCTTAAGGTATTGTCGTGTTACATCATACTTGTCGCTAAACACTCGCAATTGCTTTTACTAAACTACCCCCTGTTGATATTTAGCAGGATGGTTAGACCAGGTGGTCGTGGTCGTGGTCGTGCCCCTGAACGTCCACCACCGCCAGACTATATGGCAGCTATGATGCAACAGTTCGAGCTCAACCGCCAGTTCATGGTTGGAATCATGGCTCAGTTTCCGCATCAGAACAACCAGAACCCACCTTCAATAACACTGCCGGAGTTTATGCGACTCAACCCTACTCACTTCCGCAACTCAGACAAGCCATTGGATGCTGATGACTGGCTCCGCGACATCACTCACGAGATCGAGTCTGCTAATGTCGCCCCCGCCAACTTTGTCACCTTCGCGTCCTTTTTCTTAAAAGGGCCCGCTGCTCAATGGTGGGCCACACACAAGCGTTCACTGCCTGTTGGAACAGTCATTACCTGGTATGAGTTCCAGGCTGCTTTCCGTACACGCTACATCCCTCAAGCAATTATGGAACGCATGAAGACCCAGTTCCGCAACCTCACTCAGGGCAATAAAACCGTCGAAGCTTATCAGCGGGAATTTCTTGATCTCTCCCGCTATGCTGAAGAAGACATCGCCACAGATGCTCGCAGACAGGAGAAGTTCCGTAATGGACTCCACCCTGACCTCAAGCTTGCACTTGCTGCCCAAGACTACAATGACTTCTCAACTCTAGTGAACAAGGCTATTCTTGTTGAGACCGCTCAGATGGAACACAAGGACTCGCAGAAGCGCTATCGTGATGCTGGCTCATCTTCGGGCTCAGCACCGAAGCGTAGAGTTTGGATTCCCAACAACGCGTTCCGTCCCAATACCTCTGCGCCAAAGAACAATGCTGCACCATGTCTGCCTCCTCCACCACCGAGACCGTCAAGGGCTCAAGCTATTCAGAACAATGCCCCTCTTCGTCCTGAAGATGGTTTGTGTTTCAAGTGCCGCAAACCAGGCCACCAGGCTAAAGACTGCCGCCAGACTCAGAATCAGTTAGATTTTCCTCGTGCTGGCCGTGGATATGGCCGTGGCAACAATCAGACCCGCAACTATAATACTGGGTCTGCTTCACGTGGTCGTGGTCAGGCTTACAACATTGACATTGAAGAAGTCCAGGATCAACCTGCTACTGTGATGGGTACCCTTCTTGTTAACTCAGTACCTGCTTCTGTATTATTTGATTCAGGAGCATCGCATTCATTCATGTCTGAAGCATTTGCATTATCTCATGACATTGCATTCGAAAAGATGAACCTGCCAATAGTTGTCCGTACCCCTGGAGGCCAATGTCAAACCACTATGATGGCACATAATGTCCCTGTTGAAATCGAGGAATTTGAATTCCTGGCTTCCTCTATTATCCTGAAGTCTTCCACCATAGACCTCATACTCGGAATGGATTGGTTGAAAGCTCACATTGCTTCGATCAATTGTGCCACTAAAGTTATCCAACTTCTTCACCCCTCCGATGAGATAGTGAACTACACTGCCCGAATTACTCGAGACGCTGAAGCTGAGATATATGTTATGAATGCTTTGAACGCCTCACCTCTGGAAGGAATCGAGAACGTTTCTGTCGTTCGAGATTTTCCAGACGTCTTTCCCGAAGAACTTCCAGGCATACCCCCGGCTAGAGCTGTCGAGTTTGTCATTGACTTGAAGCCTGGCACCGTTCCTATTGCCAAGCGACCTTATAAGATGCCTCCGCATCACCTTCTTGAGCTTAAGGAAGAAATCAACAAGTCACTTAAGAGTGGTTTCATCCGCCCCAGTTCCTCTGCTTGGGGAGCACCTTCACTCTTCGTTAAGAAGAAGGATGGAACTAACCGATTGGTTCAGGATTACCGGCCCATTAACCAAGCCACAATCCAGAATAAATACCCACTGCCCCGTATCAATGATCTTTATGATCAACTTGCCGGATCATCGGTGTTCTCTAAACTCGACTTGAGGTTGGGTTATCACCAGATCCGTGTCCGTGAAGAGGACATTCCCAAGACTGCATTCGTCACTCGTTATGGCTCCTATGAATACACCGTCATGTCATTTGGCCTAACGAATGCCCCAGCTACATTCTCCCGTCTGATGAATTATATATTCATGGATTACCTCGACAAATTCGTCGTGGTATATCTAGATGATATTCTGGTCTATTCTAAGAATAAAGAGGAACATGCTGAACATCTCTGCCTTGTTCTAGAAAGGCTCCGAGAACACTAGTTGTATGCCAAGTATTCCAAATGCGAATTTTGGCTTCCTGAAGTAACTTACCTTGGACATGTGATTTCCAAGGATGGGATTGCTGTTAACCCCGAACGAGTTCAGGCTATTCTCGACTGGACTCCCCCAAAGAATGTTAAGCAAGTCAGAAGTTTTCTCGGACTCGCTAGTTATTGCCGTCGATTCGTTGAGAACTTTTCCAAGATTGCAAAACCATTGACAAATCTGCTTCACAAAGGTGTTAAATTTGAGTGGACAGAAAAATGTCAAGAAAGCTTTCAGACACTAAAAGATAAATTGACATCTGCCCCAGTACTAGCACCCCCGGATTCCCAAAAGGATTTCGTGATATACTGTGATGCATCTCGTCAAGGATTAGGCTGTGTCCTAATGCAAGAGCGCAAAGTGATTGCTTATGCCTCCCGACAATTGCGTCCTCATGAAGAAAATTATCCCGTGTATGATCTTGAACTTTCTGCGGTTATCTATGCCTTGAAGCTATGGCGACATTACCTTCTCGGTAACCGTTGCGAGATATACACGGATCACCAAAGCTTGAAGTATTTATATACTCAACCAGATCTGAACCTTCGTCAACAAAGATGGCTCGAGACAATTGCCGATTATGATATGAATATCTCATACACCCCTGGCAAGGCAAATGTAATGGCCGATGCTTTGAGCCGCAAGGCTTATTGCAGCAACCATATGGTTCAGGAATCACAACCTCTTCTTTATGAAGAGTTTCGTAAATTGAACCTCCATATTGTTCCACAGGGTTATCTCAATACCCTGGTTGTCGAACCAGATTTAGAACACGGCATTAAGGTTATGCAAAGGTATGACACTGAAGTTGAAAAGATCAAGCGATACCTCGAGAAAGGAAAGCCGTCGGAATTCCATCTTGATGCAGATGGGATCCTATTTTTCCAACACCGTCTCTTCGTACCCAAGTTCAAGAATGAGAGGGAAAACGTTATGAAGGAAGCTCATGACACTCCCTTGTCCATTCACCCTGGTAGCACAAAGATGTACCGTGACATTTGTCAAAGATTCTGGTGGCCTAATATGAAGCGAGACATTGCTCGTTATGTTGCTGAGTGTGACATTTGCCGCCGCATTAAAGTAGAACATCAAAGGCCTGCTGGAACTCTGCAACCCCTGGAAATTCCTGAATGGAAATGGGACAAGGTCCAAATGGATTTCATTACTGGTTTTCCCAGATCTCAGAAGGGTCATGATGCTATTTTTGTCGTCATTGACCGATTCTCCAAGGTTGCTCACTTTCTGCCTGTTAAGGAGACAATCACTGCTAGCCAGTTAGCAGACTTGTATGTTTCCCGAATTGTGTCACTCCACGGTGTTCCGTTGGAGATCAGTTCTGATCGTGGCAGCCTCTTCACCTCCAGATTCTGGAATAGTTTCCAAGAAGCTATGGGAACTCATCTGTCTTTCAGCACCGCTTTTCACCCTCAGTCACAGGGTCAAGTTGAACGAGTTAATCAAGTGCTCGAAGATATGCTTCGAGCTTGCGTCATCTCCTTCGGTAAGAAATGGGAGGAATCTCTCCCGTATGCCGAATTCTCTTACAACAATAGCTATCAAGCTAGTCTGAAGATGGCACCGTTTGAAGTTCTATACGAACGTAAGTGTCGAACCCCTCTGAATTGGTCAGAAACTGGGGAACGCTCACTCGTCGGACCGGACATTATTCGGCAAGCTGAAGAACAAGTCTGCATTGTTCGTGAACATTTGAAATCTGCTCAGTCTCGTCAGAAGAGCCACTATGACCGTAAGCACCAGGAAATGGTCTATCAACCTGGCGAACAAGCTTACCTTCGTGTCACTCCATTGAAAGGCACTCATCGGTTCGGAATCAAAGGCAAGTTAGCTCCACGCTACATTGGCCCGTTCCGTATTCTTGCCCGTCGAGGAGAAGTGGCATATCAATTGGAATTGCCGCCAAATCTTTCACAAGTACATGATGTCTTTCATGTATCCCAACTCCGTCGCTGCTTCAAGGATCCTATTCGAGCTGTGGATCATGAAGTGCTTGAATTACGGGAAGATCTGTCATATCCAGAATATCCCATCCGTATTCTTGATCAAGCTGAGCGTCGAACACGTCAAAAGTCAATCAAGTTCCTCAAGGTTCAGTGGTCAAATCATTCTGAAGATGAGGCCACTTGGGAACGCGAGGATCGTCTTCGTGAAGAATACCCCTCTTTCTTTCAGTCTTCCTCTTAATTCTCGGGACGAGAATTCTTAATAGATGAGGAGAATTGTAACACCCCCGGTGATTAGCAACAGTAATCACTTTTGATAATGACATGTCAGCAAGCTTAATAGTGCATAATCATCATTAGCATCATATTGCATTTCAACTCCTAAGTCAAATTCAAATTTAAACGAAAGTGGAATATAAAAGTTGTCCAACATAGAAACTAAAATGTCAGATAAATAACAAATATTCCAGAGGCTATTCTAAAATTGAAACCAACATCATTGGAATTGGATAAGTGACTCGAACAACCTCAAACAGTGGATAAAGATAATATTTAATAACCATTTATTAAATCTGAAATAAATATGGAATTATATTTTGTCC